>OMOW01102221.1:0-10703 GCA_900312555.1 Lamprogrammus exutus | reverse complement strand
CGACCACCGAGATCTACACTCTTTCCCTACACGACGCTCTTCCGATCTCGAGTGAGTTTGATGACTCATCGGCTCCTCTCTCACTAGGCTGTGGGGGTGGACGCTCCCTGACACAGTGAGATGGGGTTTGTGGTTTGATCTTGCTCACTTGCAAACACGCGCACACACACACACACATATACAAACGCACACACTTACCGACTCTTCATGGCCAGGTCCGAGGGGTCTGAAGGTCCATGAGACAGTGATGGTGGAGGGGTTGATGGGAGAGGAACTCTGGAAAGTGCACTTTAGGCGGGCATCAGTCCCATTGACTGCCTCCACTTCCTCAGACGTGTACACACGCATCCCACTGACCTGCAGCATGCCTGCATCACACACACACAGCAGCAGTCTTTATTTAAAAAGCTGAACACAGGGCATACAGAGCTAAATCAATACAGATATGAATAAATACTAAATGCAAGAAACACTGACGCAACATCAATAAAAATATAATACATACAGTACATCACAGTAGTTAGAACACAATAACATATGTAGCACACAGCACACTATGAATTCGCCCACTTCACTGCCTTGTGTAAGTATGCATGCAGTGAACCCAGTGACCCTCTATCCACCGCATAGATGCTGTAGGAACAGAAACAAGCTTTTATTTGTCACCATCAGCGTTTTAGAGATACATTGTGTGCTGAAATACCACAGAGTTGCTCCAAATGCTCAAAGTAGCAGATTGGATCTGGGATCTTTTGATGGACTGCCTGCAAAACTGTAGATCTAGATTAGATCACGAGGCCAACTGTGTGACACTTTATGAATAATAGGCATGTATGGAATATGGAGTCTGACATGTGTTATATGGATATGGCTACTTTAATCTTTATGTGCTACGCTGAATGAATGAACTGGAAGAGTGGAAAGGGACATTAACAACAATTTGGTCTTTCCACATAATGATGGATGGAGCTCCCCTGAATGGAGTTGACACACATACACAGACACACACACACACACATATAATCACACCAACACTGTCCCAGGAAGTGACATACCCGTCCTAGTTCCTGTCTGGCAGCCTGTCAACCTCACATCACTGATCCTGTCTCTCTTTCCCTTAAGTCAAAGAAGTTTATCTGAGCACATCCAGCCTGTAACTCTAATGCATCCCCGTGCAAGGAGAACAGGGCATATATGTGGGTCCGTGTATGTGAGTTTATGTTCAGTTGTCTCAGTGATGGCTGGTCCAAAACACCTGATCACTTTATATAAGGAAATCTGTATATCTTAATGATGTCAGGAACTTTTTTATGTCCTTATTAAAGTTAGTGTCCAATCACAGAGCAGACCCTCCATCTGCAGAGCCAACACTCACAATACACTCACAGTAGCCAAGACCTGTCCCAATACTTAGCACATTCATGAGGAACCTTGCTGGATAACCCAAACACTTCATGAGAGCTCTGACTATTAGAGGCACTTCAGTCTGACAAAAGATCTAACTGACAAGCATTACCTAAGTGCACGTGTAAATACATGTGTGGTAGAAAATGAAAAGCCAGATCCCCTTAGAGTAAATAACCTTTCATTTTAATCCAAACCATGCATTTTGGAGATTTATTCAACCATAAAAGGAATTAATGAGAGCATTATACAAATTACCAGGTTATTATTTTCATTTAGGGGTCTATTTGAAACCTTTGCAATAGTGTAATGTGCAAAACATATCCACTTATATACTCCTTTGTTGCTGTACTACAGAGCACACTGAGTGTAAACAGGCTTTTAGGTATTGTCTTTTTGAGGCTCTCTCCCAAAATGCCTGCTCTTCTGATTGGCCATTGGTGTCAGGTCTGAGCTGGCAACACCCACAGACTACAAAAACTAGTTCTTTACAGAACAAAAAAAAAACTTTCATGGCAGTTCAGGCCATTTGGGCTGGTTTTACTAGATCAACCCCCCCTACTATATTACAGTATAAAACATATCAAAAAGCATAGTATGTCCCCTTTCATCTTGCTTCCACAGTTCCAAATGAGGATGGAGTAGTTTGTTTGTTTTCCCTATACTGAAAAGCAACACAGGGCTGCTGGCACTGAAATCAAACGACTGTGTGGAGGTGAATTGAGCCATATTGTTGCTCCTGCATTACAATCACAGTGAGTATTGAGGCAGGAGCTAGCTGGGAAAATGTCAGCGGGGGCTTGGTTCCTCAGGCAGCATGTTCTGTTCCTTATCAGGCTAGGGTGAGTTTCCTGTTGGCTTGGATGAGAAAGCAGGGCGACCAGACGGCCCCTGCACGGCATTAAACAGAAAGGCCTCTCTCTCATCGCCTGGCCCTGACAGAGCTCTAACAGCCTAATGTGTTTTAAATGAGCCTGATGAAACCTGGGAGAAGTGTGTATGAGTGCAATACAGGAAGAGTGCACACTGCAAAAAATTACCATCATATCAAATTAGAAAGGCCTCCTTCACACTCGAAATGTTATTTTTCTTGAAATAAATGAGGAAATGTGCCAATGAAAAAGTGACTGTTTCACTTTATTCAATGCAAACAAGCTTACTCTGAAATTTGCTATATCATTCTTCATTTGTGATCTTTCAACCCACATTAAGAAATTGCTGCTTAAGTAGAGGAAAATGTTGACATTGTTAATTTACTTTGGAGACAACAGTATCTTACAACACTGGCAGACATTTTCCCTTTTTAAAGGAAAAAGTGACTGTAATATGATATTGATTTGCTAAGTTGGACATTTTCTGCAGTGCAGAAAATGACTTATCCCTGCTCTTCCCTTCCTCTCTCTCCCTGGTTTAACAGGTTGAGTGTATGGAAATGATGAAGTTGAAATATTAAACTGCCTTCATTTAGAGTATTCATTAAGCAAACAGAATGAATCCCTGTTGGGCAGGACTTAAGGTGTGTGTGTATATGCTTGTGTGTGTGAGTTCTAGCTACAAGGTAAAGGTCTTTAAGACACTCTGATTCAATTTTAAGGCTAACAAAGAGGATCAAGTCTCCTTATTTTAATGCATAAGTGCCTAATTTTAAATAGGAATACATGGTTTTATTTTCATATGCAGCGAAATAAAGGTAACATTCATGATACATAAGTCATTATGAACGGTTAAACTGTGCTATAGCTGCATGTTTGTTTCAGGGCGTACAACACACTGAGAATTTGAACGCTCCTGATGCAATTATTCGTCACACTTCATATATCAGGACAAAAAGAAAATCCTCCACGCTCTAAAATCTCATTTAGAATTTCTAGTCTAACCAAAAATTACACATTGCTACTCTATTTGCAGTACATGAATTTAAAAAAGGCATTGCTAATCCAATTTGAGCAACAAAAAGTAAAACGCTTTCAAACTAAAGCATCTTTCAACGGTTGTTGGATTAGGAATTAGGTTTAATTAGATCTTTTTGAAGTTAAAAAGAGTTACAATGGAATGCCATAATCATTGGGCCTATATACAGTGCTTCAGTTACAGTACTAATTTGTCCCTGAGGCTGTATGTAGAGTACATGATCACAATATAAGTGGTCATTAGCAGCCAGGCACTAATTGGTGAGGAGGATGTGTGCCATTACATGAGTAAAGACATAACCATGCTCATTTAGACCAAGAGCAGAGAGACCAAGATAAATAAGCAGAAATGAAAAAGTGAACTTAAATGATGAACAAGAGCTGGGTGATTAAGTAGGTGAGTGAGTGAGTGAGCGAACGTGTGACATGGATGGAGAGACCGGATAACAGAATGAGGGAAAATGTATTCTTTCCATAATTGCAGTCTGTAAGGAAGAGATAATAGCATTTGTTTGCTTGCTTGTCCATCCATCAGTCACCCCATTCTTAAGCTCCAGAGCGTCTCTCTGTCCAGTCTAAGTCATTGTTTATGTCTGAGCATCCTGCCAGGCCAGTGTCGACCACACCCAGTGTCCAGAGAGAGAGAGCTTTCATGGCTTATTAAGATGGAGCTATGCATCCCACAGAGGAGGGCTGAGCCAGGGTGCAGTTCGAATATGAATCCATTCTGATTATGTTTCTGATATTTGTAAAAGTGTTAGGCATACTTGATTTGCCCTGCAGACATTTACATAGTCTAAAATGTGAATGATGAGGAAAAATGTTTGATTCCAGAACTGAACATATTATCCCAAAATATTAACAGGGTCTTTACTTTGTCTTGGAGCTTGGGGCGGGGTTGCACATAGTCACGGAGCAACATGTGTACCTCTACCCCATGTCTATGAAGGTTCTCAGACATCCAAGTCATTGGATATCTTGTAGTTCAAGGCAACTGGACTTGCTGTTTAGTCTCCTTCGTTCATTCACACCTTGAGCCCAGTCACATGGGAGTCATGTCCTGGCCCAAGGTGTGAAAAATTTTCAGAGGATAAATGTCAGTTCACTTCCCATTACTGACTGAAGAAGCTACCTGGATGAGTGGCAAAATGTCTTAAAGACTAAACAGCAAAATCAACAAAAAATCAATTTCTGAATCTATAAAGCAGTAATAAACCCAAATCTTGATCTTCATTCAGTCTTCGTCTCCATTCCATATTTCCCTCTGAACATCAAAGTAGAACAAAGTAGCCATTTAATGTTGTGAAACAAGTGAAGGAGATATATTCTTCTCTTCACTGTAATTAAGAAACCAAATTAGAGTCTTTGTGTAAAGTGTGCTGTCACTTTACTATGTGACAGCCTGAAACTATTATAGTGATAATTAAAGACTTTTCCCACATGGGATGTCACCTCAGGTCAGCACTTGCTAGCACAAGCACAAGCTCCAGGTACTGTATGTGTGTGTTGTGTGTGGGGATGTCTGTCGATGTAAGTTCCAGCTGTTTCTGTTCATCAACAGATATACCATTGGGAATAACTGGAATACAGTAGGCCTGAGTGCAAGCATGTGAGTCATTGTGCGAGTGTATCTCTGGGAGCTTGCTGCTGGCACAAGTCCAAATGATTTTTTTTTTACACACATGCACATTTTTAATCAGACGTACTAGCGTTGGGGTTGGTCCGTTAAATCTGCCAATACTTGATATATACCATTGAAACGAACTTGCTGAACCTTTAATCCACTTTATTCTACCTGTCAACAGCCTGCGCTGGTCCATTGGCTCATCTGTTGCCAAAGATGCCAACAACTTTCCTCTACTGTAAAAGAACCAAACCAGGCCCACTTTACTGTGATTATGTCTGCTTTGCTTGGCAGTCATCCCAACACTGTACAAAAGCTGTTTAAATAAGAAGCAAAAATACCAGAAGTGTTTCACATACCTGTATGAGTTCACCCAGGGGTGTGTCTTTGTGTCCAAGGGGGCCTGTGTCTCTTTACTAGCTCACTCCAAACAACAGGCTGTGTTTGATATATTGAACTCTTGCCTTAACTGGACAGGAAACATATTGTTTGATATCGGATACATTTTCTTTGAACATCTTTAAAACAATCCACAAAATATGTTAGGTTTTTTTTAAAGTAACATACTCGACCCCAGAGCACCACAGAAGCATTTCATATCAGGATTCGATGGTATACACCAACCCAATGTACTGGGACTATGTTGTGTTTAAACATATCACAGTCTCTTCTTTTGTCAAATCTTCTAGACTTTAAAGTGTTACGCCACCCAAAATCTGTTTTTATGCCTATTCAGACAAGATTAGTCTTCAGGACATATGTCTGTAAAGTAATAATTATCACAGAACGTCTGTAATGTTTACATGTGATTGACACGGAATAAGAGACTGCAGTCTAAACAGAGATGGGAGTGTCAACTGCATTCATGTATTGTTGTCTAATCAAAATAGCGCCATTCTTCAGAAACATCTGGCAAAAACACAAATGAATTAACATTGTGAATTATATGAATATTACTAATGTCAATTTGCATAATAATTTAATGACATGACCAATTTGGACAGGACTAAAATTACATCTCTGCTCTGGTAATAATTTCATTGCCCTACCTTCCCATGTAAAACTGATCCGGTCTTAAAAGGGCTTTGGACTTTAAAGCGATACGCCACCCAAAATCTAATGTATAGAACTCTGACGTCTTTGCGAGGAAGTGTGTATGAGGTGCTTTTGGACTTAATGTTTGGAACTAAAGAAGGAACAAGTTTATCCAGATCTACTCCTTTAGATTGGATGACTCAAAGTCTCAGGGATTGCCTCCTTGTCAGTGCACTGATTTGTGAAGTTGTCATTTTCTTCCAAAGTCTTGAAACCTCACTGTTGCAGTTTCACACCACATAGTGCTTACACACAAGTATTAAAAGTGTTAGGTTGTCCAGCTGTTTGGACTAGGGGAAGCTTGCAATTGACAAGTATTGCAGCTGTTTGCTCTTGCAAGCTCCATGCAACATTTCTTGAACCATCAGAGAATACTGTAACTAACTTAGAAAAATGACTCAAGAACTGTAGTTTTATTACTGAAATGGGTATTGGTTCCTTGGTACTAAACAAAGACAAGATCCTGAGTGCCTGAAAAGGTTACCAATTCCCTGCTGTCTGTGAGGGTTCGTCTTAAGATGGTTACACAAAGGTGTAAAACAGGCCATTTATGTCAAATTGGAGAAACCTCCCCTGAAAGGGGGAGGAGGATTGAGGCAGTGCACTGGTGTTTTCCCAAAGAAAAAGCCACCATGCCCCACAGCTGGACATGCCAATGATGCAGACGTGGTTGAGTCCAGTGTTCAACCATGCCCGCATTCTCACAGTGGGCAGAACTATTCCAGCAATGGGCAGGTCTACCAGGTGAGAGTTAATGCCCATACCTTTTCCCACACTCATCAGAACTGAGGCAGCCTTTCAGAAGTACAGCAAAACGCCATCCAGCTCTATTCCCTGCTCTTTCCCAGGTAGGGAGTTCATCTAGCAGCCAATGAGTGAGCTACAAATAGTCATTATGACCAATGGATGAGCTGAAGGCAAAAGCCAAAATACAACCTGTATCAAATCCATTTTAGGGTCACTGTTGAAATGTATAGTCATCAACGTGAATCCAAGCTGACTACTTCCAATCTTAAAGCAGGTGGGTGTTTGATTGTGAAAAGACAGATTTTGGGTGATGTACCACTTTAAGAGAGGGGACAAAACTCTGTGGGAGAAATCAAGTAACTGGTTCGACCATCTTAATCAGGAAATTGGCTTCATTACGTTATTTACTTGACAGTGTGTTTGGGCCTTTCCTCTTTTCATTACAGCTCCGAAACAAAGGGACCATCAGAGGAAACCTGATTCTCTGTTGCACCGGTCTGAGAGGAAACACTTAGGATGGGACCAAACACAAAGAAGTTAGTGGATTACAAAGAGCCTCTTCTCTCCTTTGTGAGGAAGAGGTTTCATGAGCACAGGTTCTGCTTTTTTTTTCTTTTTCATTTTTTATAAGGGCTCTCTTTCATGGAGGGGTGGATTGAGGGCTGGGAATAGCAGGTTCAGGTAACAGGGTGTTTGTGGAGCAGGAGTACAGAGAGTTAGGGGGGATCAGAGCAACACGGAAAAGAGAGGGAGGGGTCGCTGTACAGGGAAGGAACCACTGTGATCAACACAACTGTGTGTACCACGTGTATTTTCTCTGTTACACTATACTCTATGTTTCCCTTCACTTTTTCTTGAACAAGCTCAAGGACATGGCTCTGTGGCAACTAAAGCAAATATGAACATGCACTCAAACTACTAAACACACACACACACCTCAACATCAATGCTATCGCTCTCTCTCCTCTCTGTGTTGTTTTCAGTGCCTCTCTGTGGAATACTATCATTACCTCTGCCTCAGAAGTAATGTTTTTACCAGCATTGTCTGATTAAGAGCAAGATATTTCAAAACATAATGGTTGGAATGGATGAATCAAGGCTGACTTAATTAGACTTTGAAGCAGATCCAGACCAGGACTGAATAGCATATTCTTCTCTGTCTTCACTTTACAAGATATGAAATTGTTGACATTCAGATAGGGGATTGTCGACATTGTTACCATTTGCTTGCAAAAACACACCAATCTTAATTCAGGCATGCGTAAACTATGATGGACTATCAACAGATACAATTTCACTCAGATTAAACATAAGATCAGACAGGGGTCACATTATGCCGTCTCTGTACATTAAAAAATAAGGCTAGAAACATGAAGGCTAGAAACTAGCACCAAGTTGTGAGTAGTAACAGTTTTTTTTAACAAATACAAACAATTCAGAATGATGATGTCGTAATGACATCCAAGTAATGACAGTAAAATGTTTACATTGGTTCCACACACGCTATGAGCGCAAATTGACAGCGAAATAGCATGGTTAATGAATCCCCCCCTGGCAGCGCTTTCACATTGCGACACACAAAGTGTTAACCAATCATGATCACAGCCAGCGACAGGCCTCTAAAAACGGGGACGTCTGGTCACCCAAATGTTTGTCTCTACAATCCTCTGTCCTCAGCACTTCATTCATTTAAGTTAGCTTGCTAGCTAGCACTAACTCTAGCTAGCAATAGTACCAGCTAGTTTGCTAACGTTAGCAATTTCCACTGATTTGATCTGAAAATGAATAATGTAGTGCATTTGTTTGAAGGATATCGGATATTTCACACCAATCAGTCTCTTTTATTTGTTAGTCAAACAGACTCGTATGTGATGACTTTTGAGTTTTTCTACCAAACAGCCCCAGGAACTACAAGCCAGGAACCATCTCAGTTTTAGCCGACATCAGGATCTGGACTTTTGGTAAGTCAGGAACCATGACCCTGGAATTCAATTTAGACCACACTTCCCACATTGAAAACCTACCTGCAGTGGAAATTTTCTGTTAATGAGTAGTGAGTTTCTGTACCGTATGTGGCGCTCTTTACTACTGTACAGCATCACTGCTCATGCTAACTATCTAGGTCCTTTGTTGTGTCTTTTTCTGTCTGTGTACTCCAAATACCTCTGAAACAAAAATGATTTCATGACCAGATAGGCCTACAGGTACCACAACAAAAAGCTCTCATTAAAGTGTTTCAGGATAAATCAAGTCATCAGCCTGGAGACACTCACAAAAGATTGATTTATAAAAAAAATAGCATTTATTTTGCATTTGACATTTTTGCCATGTCCTTTTCTCTGTAGACGTACAAAACCCTGAAACTACAGACGTATGACAATGCAGTCTGAATACATTGGAGAGATGAGACTGACAGGACGCTCAGCATCTCTCTGTCTCTCCCTCTTTCTCTCATTCTTTCTTTCTCTCCCTTTATTTAGCCCCTCCTGCTTCCTCCTGGCCAATTGTAATTCATCAGGCGGTAGCATACACACGAAACGTGGAGTGGGTGAAGGAGGATAGGGGGTTTAATCCATCAAACCTCCTCCACTCCCACCTCGCAGCTGACTCAACAACTTCTCCCCTGGATTACAAACTCCTGGGGGGCCGTCTGCGGAGTGCACTTCGATCCAGCTCGCCACAGCCCACAGGCTCGTGTTGGACTGATGGTCCATTGTTCTAAATATTCGTATTAGTATTATGAAGCTGGACTGTCTGTATGCTTTGTGTCCTCCAGTGGAATGAGTCAGAGTGAATCCCCACCTACAGTAACATCCACCCCCGCTCCAAAGCAGATGATTGACACATTATATATGCAGATTAAAAACCACACAGTGGAGGAGGGTCACACCTTTGCCCTTTTATTCTCATCCTTTATTCTAGACCTTCAGCCGCACCTTCTCTCATTTAAATCGCTGTCTCAATTATTTAACTAGCTGTGTATGTAGAGAGAAAGAAAGAAAGTCTGACCATATACATATATATATATATATATTTACAGTATATATAAATACTGTATATGGTTGGACTTTCTTTCTTTCTCTCTCTATATATATATATATATATATATATAAATAAATATATATATATATATCTCTCTCTCTCTCTCTCTCTATATATATATATACAGTATATATTCAAAATTTACTGTATATGTTATCTTAATTTATGTTTAGCTTTAAAATACCCGACCAAAACACACGTTATAACTCATTAAAGAAGAGATTTGAAGGACCGTTTCCAAAAATAGTTGTTTGTGTCATGTGTAAAAAAAACAAAACATTGAGCCATAAATAGTAACATTTCAAACAATATCCTGGCTATTTGGGCTATGGGAATATGATTTTTCATTCCCTCAAATATGGATCTATATCAATCCAATATCGATTGGCCTCAAAAATGCAGCATCTTTCAGCCTTAATTACAGGGGACATACTGAATTCCATGGTCTATTTTGAAACTTTGTAATGCTTTAATGTGAAAAAAAACCCTCGCTGATCCACTTCTACTCTCCCTTGCTGTAGTACTGATGTGCACACTGACTGAAACAAGCTCTCTCAGGAACAGGAACTCCCCTGTTGTGTTCTGATGTGCCAGCTGCCAGCCTGGGAAACTGTTATTTTTGCAGCAATTATCAGAAATCAATCAACTTTTATCAACTTACAATGAATTTCCCGCACTCTCACTGCCTATCAGATGACTCAGACATTTTCTGGCAACTCTATTTTTCCACTGAAACCCAGCGGCGGAGTTGCTTAAACTGGAAGACCTGGTTGTTTACTGTATTTCTAAACACTTTTAAGAGCAAGTGACCATGTGACAGAAAGCATGCAAGAATGCAAATACACACACACACAAAGCATGCTCACAAAAGTGTTTAGAAA
>OMOW01102220.1:0-12882 GCA_900312555.1 Lamprogrammus exutus | reverse complement strand
GTCGAGTCATTCTCGCCAATGTTTCGCTCGGGTTCAAATGAAAAAGGCTGGAACGACGACAAGTTTCTCTCGCTGTTGGGCTGCAGTTGCCGCTGAGCAACCCTTTGACGTCACTACCCAGACTGCATTGCGATGTAAACAATAATGGCGACCTACGAGTGACAAAACTTATTAAAAATTTTAAAAAAACCTCAACGTTTTAAGTGTTTTATATTCCACGTTTATAAAGATAATGACTTCGTTAATCTGATAAAACCTACATGCCTTCATAGTCGGGGTTCCCTTTAAAAGCGCCCATTATTCCACACAAAAGACTATGGGACCAACCATAATTTCCAAGCCAAAATATGGGATTAACATGGAAGAAAAATAGTAAAACAAAATAAACTGACAATCTTACAAATGGATCATATAAAAGAAGGGACAAAATCACAGCTATGCACACATAATTAACACATAAAATGAACAAAGTGACATAGGCAGCATTTAAGAAAATAAAGTTAGAAATAAATGTAACCATAGCTCCTGGTCACCGTTTGCATCTTTTAACCACCAGCACCTGACTACAGGCTGGTAGTAATTATCCACCCTAAAACAGAGCTGTGCACCAAATGGCACATGTTAGACATTGGCTGGTGTCTGTAACACATTAAGGGTGATGTAGTGAGTGTTGTTTCTAACCCCTCACCCTGCCTGTTCTCCTCTCAGGTACTGGGGAAGGACCACCCAGATGTGGCCAAGCAGCTGAACAACCTGGCCTTGCTGTGTCAGAACCAGGGCAAGTACGAGGAGGTGGAGTACTACTACATGAGAGCGTTAGACATCTACCAGACCAAACTGGGCCCCGACGACCCCAACGTGGCCAAAACCAAGAACAACCTGGTGAGAGGGACCCTGCATGTAGACAGTGTGGGGGTGACAGTTGTTGTTGTCATCAGTTTCAGCCTCTGGCTTTGGATTGTGCATCATGATGAGTCTTAATGTTCTGTTTTCTGGGCTCCTTTAGGCATCCTGTTACCTGAAACAGGGCAAGTACAAGCAGGCTGAGACTCTGTATAAAGAAATCCTCACTCGCGCTCATGAGAGGGAGTTTGGCTCTGTGGATGGTATGGTGTAAAAATGTGACTCAATGATTACACAAGCACATACACACACACACATCTTTACAGTTTCTGCATTGCTGCCAGTAGCTCATATCAAACTGTATTCAGAGTTGGCGACTCAAGCAGGGCACGTAAGTGGGACTGCTTAAGTCAAAAGATCTGCTGGGAAATGCATCTTCAGAGTTGAGCTGCACAGGTGGATGGTTGGACGGACAGATGGCTGTATAGATGTCTTGTATTGGTCCTTCTCTGGAAATGTCCTGGATAATGATGGAGCACTTCATGTTCTCACCAGAGAAAGGGCAGTAATATCTGAATGCAATATTCCTTATTTCTTGTTTTTCCTATTAATTTTCCTGTATGTTCCCCAAACAAAGAACATACAAGTCTGGTACTGGAAGGACTGGTTGAGATCAGGGCTGGACTGATGAGCAAATATGATAACTAACGATCAATAAACAATAAAATCACCATCAGTAATGTAAAAATGATTTCTCTTTTGCACGCATGTCTCAGGTCACCATCATGGAAGTGTGCACACAGTGGTGGCCAGTAATATGTCTATGAATGAGCAGAATTAAGCGATATGTCCACTTCCATCTTTCTAAATGAAAATCCTGTTGTGAACATGGAAAGTCATTTTGTTCTACAGTATCAGCAGTGACGCATCAGGACAATAGGCTGGTGAATACAATGAAAATTAAATTGATTTATTAAATGCAATGTGCATGTGTAACGCAATGTTAAGTTAAGTTCTCAGGCCTGACTATGGAGGTGTGCAATTTTGGTATTGATTCCGATTTATGTGTGCTTACTTTATGTCAACTCTGAATATGGCCCATCTAAGTGGAGAATACAGCTGCAATCAGAAAAATTAAAACCATGCTGCTTCAAAACCAAAATGACTTCTTGAAGTGTGTCCTCTTCCCTGCTGTCTGTCTGAATGAATATTTCTATCAGAAGTAACCCCAGTACCCTCTGTCTTTTTCTCTGCAGATGAGAACAAACCGATCTGGATGCACGCTGAGGAGAGAGAGGAACAAAGCAAGGTGAGTGCCTGTGACTCAAGATTGACAAACAGTAAAATTATAATTATAAATGTTTTGAATTAAGGGGAAAAAAACTATACAGAGGGTATTCAGTGTTACTGTATATATATGTAAGTGGCATATATGCATATACATACCAAAATGAGGTTGATGAGCTTAAGTATTGGCAATGTTGTACATAAAGTGGACGTGCTTTGAGTTGAGTATGACCATATTACTGTACATAGGTGGCCTATATTCATTGACTGAGGATGTACAGTAAGGTAAAGTACAGCGATGTGGACTCGAGTCACTTGCACTTAAACTCAACTTGAACTGAATTGAGCCTCAACTTGACATTAAAAAAGAAACAAAAGTGTCTCTTGGATAACGACTTGAACCTTTTGACTTTGAAAGACTTGATATTTTTTCCAAACCAAAGATTGAAACTTGTACAAATATTACACTTCTATAGTAATATACTAATATATAATGTGTATTTTCAGCAAGTTATATAATTTATCCTGAAAGTTAGGAATACTGATTTTAAAAGCATCCATGATTTCTCTAAATTGACTTTAGTTGAGTCTCCAGTCATGAAAATCCTGAAAAATTGATTGAATTTCTTTTTTCCAGGCCCTGATATGTTTTGGAAAATAAATAAATATCTCAAAAGTGTTGAAAAAAATCATGGAAATGTTTTAATACATTATCAGAATCTTGACAAATGAAGCTAGACGAGGAAACTATTAAGATCTAATCATCATCATCTCATATAATTTCAGCAAACCAGCCAGTGACCCTTGCTGTGAGACTTTACAATTATTGACTTTGCAAACATTTGTGAGACTAGAACTTGCTGGCAGCAATTCTCTCAAGTCATGCTCACAATGCATACTAAGGAAGTATTAATAATGCCTGGTTATCTGCTGAAAATATAAATTATGGCTTAAAAAATTTGAAGATGCAGAATGTGCTTGGTGTATGATGATTCTGTGATTCTTCAAGTTGCACTATACACTTAACAAGTTTAGTGTACAATGCCATAGCAGTTGTAAAGTTGCTTTACTTATTATAACATAGAAATGTTTTGGACTTTCTTTGGCAAATAGTCTTGACTTCTGACTTGAGTACCAACTATAGAGACTTACTTGTGACTTGCAAAACAATCACTTTGTGTCACCTTTGGCAATCTATATGATGTGTTCACTGTCCTCTTGACATTTGAATGTTAGGGCTAGTCAATCGGTTAAAGTGCCACAAACCAAAGACAAAGTGATGCCTAGTATGCTTACAGACACAGATAATCATTCACAAGATAAGTAACACTCCCAGCTGAATTGAACCACATTGAGTTTATGATGGAATTGGAAGGAGTGATTTTTCAAAGAGTTGAATTAGCAGATTATGATGTTAGTAATCAACTTTCCAATGTGGGAATAAGAGTTTCTTCTCTGTCATGGTTTATGATGTTTAAAGGAATCCTGACCCGATGGTAATCCCACCATTAAATACCCTTTCATCTCATCTTTGATGGTATTAAAAAAGGCTGCAGTTCTATAATGGTGTAATGTCCATCATTGAACGCATGAGTTATTCCACAGTTTAGTTTTATGGATCCATGCTTCTTGTCCACGCTTAATTTGAACGTTCAGACTTAAAGCAGATTTCTTGTACATTCATGAACACATGTTTTGTCTTGTAGGGGAAGCAGAAGGATGGCTTACCATTTGGAGAATATGGAGGCTGGTACAAAGCCTGTAAAGTAGACAGGTCAGTTTTTTTAATGCTTTCCGTGGCTGGGTTTCTAAATGAGGATGTTACAAATGCGTCAAAATCTGCTAATTTCTGCTGCTCTGTTTCTTTGAAACAAGAAGGTTAAAATGATTAAAGTGAAATACTTCAGCCACTCTTGTTGAATGGACTGTTTTCAATCCTTGTTTCCTAAAAGGATGTCCTGTATCTGAAATCTGGACATCATCAGTAAATAATTATTTTCTTATATGAATTCATCTTTATTACAGCAGTAAAATACATAATCATTGAATTGCTTCAGTCCTGCTTCGTAGATTTATTGAATCGTTTGTACAAATCAAAAGTGTATTAAATGTGGAAATCTATATTAAATATTAACAGTGACCAGAAAAAGCAAAACTAAGTGATTGTATTTCATATATATTCAGTTCATAAATTTCCCTTTAAATGGTGAAAATACTATATATTCTCCAAAATTATTCCCTGCGTTGAGATGATCCTTTTTCCCTTTGCCTCTGCAGCCCAACAGTTACCACCACCCTGAAGAACCTTGGCGCCCTCTACAGGCGACAGGGCAAGTTTGAAGCAGCTGAGACTCTGGAGGAAGCTGCCATGCGTTCCAGAAAGCAGGTGTGGTTGTTTGATGGAGCTACTGGTAAAACCAGAAGATTCCCAGTTGAGGTTTAGATTTCACTGTTCTCGTTAAACCTAAAGAGATAGGTGGAGAGTATTTCAATAATGTACACTTGCGTTATTGTGGCTGTGCAAGTTAAAACATCATTAGATAACTTATATGACCGTCACACGACTCATCCAAGTGTTAATTTATCTTTTACTTTTTATGATGTGGAGCTCATCGTTACCAGTCTCTATTTATTCCCCACATTAGTGGAGAGCAGGGTGGCTCAGTAAGCAGGGATACTACTGATGATGATTAATCATCCACGACAGGGTGTTATTTTCATGCATAAGCAGCATAATGTAGATCATATAATGTCGGAATTATATATTTCCGTCACAAATACAGTCGAGTTTGATATCACCAATCTATTCATCCCAACTGTCCACATTAACCATTTTGCCTCAGTCCCCCAGTTTCATGCCCGTTAACTGTGGCCATGATAGGCTCGAAACCTAAAACATTACTTGTTTTAAGAATCTGTTCTAATTTCTGTGATGCAAGAATAATTGTTTACAGCATGTTATCCATCTCTTGATTTAGGGAGATTTTGTTCTACATTTCATTTTTCTGATTCTCCAAATGGGAGAAAACACCACAGCCTTTTCGATCTAAAAAGATGCACAATAAAAGCAGTTGCCAAGATGCCAATTCACAATGGACTACTGTTACCACATGACCTCTCTGTTTTTCTTAATGTAGTAGGTTTTGTATTGAAATTTTTACTTTTCAAATTACACATGGTCAATTTCTACAGGATTAAGATCACAGTCAACCTTCTTCTGAATCCCCGTATGAATGGGTCTTTTTGCCCACACACAAGCTGATAATAACTGAACAGTGGAAAACTATGCAGATGTATTTTTTCTGTAATCAAGGCACTGACTCCCTTCCTGTTGGCCAGTTCATTTACGCAATCACAAGCAAAATCACTTCTTTGGCGATCAGTGTAGTTGTAGAAACACTGCTCTCTGGAGTAAAATTAAGGATGAGATAATACACTCGGCATGCTGTAGATCTTTTGAACTGCTTCTGATGTAATTTTATTCTGACTAGGTCTCCTGTAGAGATAAGAGGTGGGACGCGCTAATGACGCACATCATTTCCTCACAATTTCTGTCAAGATTTAAACTCGAGCGTTGTTTGGTTATGAAGTACAAGCAAGTCTCTTTTTTTGTTATATAATGCCGATGAGGTTGTTAATAGTCTTCTGCAGAGTCAAGTTGCACAATGTTTTTTCAAACGTTTTGTCATTTTTGCACTGTTAATGGATTTTTCAGCTTTTGGTTTATGAGCTTTTCTGGATCATATTTATCTGAGGAGGAGGTCTGATGTGAGGTTTAGGAATTCAATACCCACATCGTCCAGAAAATCTGATTTACTCAATAAAGATTCAATATTATATTCTCAGTTAGGTTAATATAAGAGGAAAAGTTTATGAACATAAAAGGGGCCATTTAGACTCGGACAGCAGAGTCACAGCTTGACAGACCTTCAGCCTGCCTTTGTCTGGGTTTTTCCCTTCTTGAATAATTGATTCTTTAGGCACAGTCACAGCAAAGTCTGCTCCCTAGCTCTAGCTTTAATTATGCCACAGGCTGCTTCAGTTTGCCAACATGTTCCTGAAGGGAAATACCAGTATATTTGCTTTTAAATAAGCTGTTGTCACATGAAAAATGTAAGCTATGTTTAAATTTAGAACAGAGGACTCATTGTTAAATTTATGGCAGTGCCTTTATGACTTTTCATCATGAGTTGTGAGCACACAGCAAGACTGTCATGGATCTTGCTCAGCTTATGAAAGATCACATAAATCTTCAGGTAAAGTTAAAAGAATAAAAAATAAAAATCACCAATATCATCAAGCATTCCTCTGTAAGGCAACACTTTCCTATCTTACAGTTAATTTTGAATGTTACGCTGATATACACGGTTTTAACCTGCTTGCTTGTGGTGCCACTGAAAAATAACATTTGTGTTCTTTTGTTGAGTCTCTTTTAGCATTTATACCTTCTATAGTGTTGCTTTGCTTGAGAAATTGTGAATTCTGCCCATTGTGCACTTGTATTATAGTGAATTGTTGCTTCCTCTGTTGAGTATGTAAATATACATGTAGCTTTTATTGCTGACATTGTTTAATACTTACTGTTGGCTATTGTAAGTGTGGCTGTCTGCCTGGGTTTTAAAAGAGTAGAGTATTATCTGTAATTGTTTTAGTCATGCTGTGTGTTTGTGATGGAGCTTTTCAGCCTTTGTTTTACATGGATTTTTGGCACTGGCATTTATTGCTATGTACTGTATATTTCTCTCTGTGTGTGTTTGTGTCTGTCAGGGTCTGGACACAGTGCATAAGCAGCGGGTAGCGGAGGTCCTGAGTGAGCCAGAGGCCCGGGAGAAGCAGCGAAGCCGTGAAAGTTTGACCTCTGACACAGTGAAGTATGAGAGCGGACCAGACGGTGGCGAGGAAGTGAGTATGAGCGTGGAATGGAATGGGGTAAGTACAGTACACAGCCCTCAACATGGTACTGAGAACCTTTAAACCAGGGATGCAGACATCCTGTATGTTTCTAGGCAGAAGCCACACTGATACCATGATTTTTAGCTATTCTGGTAGTTTTTAACAGATGCAGCTGCTTCTTTTGTTTGGAGAGGCAAAAGCACTATTTTAACTTTACCCTGTAAGTACAGGACCACTGTGACATCTCCCAGTGCGCCGCTTTACATAGTTTGCTCATGCCAAGGCTAAACTAGAAGGGCACTTAGTAGAGCGCGCACCTCTGCCACGACTGAATAACGGCCTAGATCAAATTGGCCTTGTTCTAATAATATGTTTTGTTTTTAATTCATCCCACTCTTCTACATTTGGTCAAAAGCAATGACATGAGTATTGACTTAACACATGTTTTTAGATTGTGGTTACGATTGTGACTAAAGCACCATGTGGCCATTAAGTTTAGAAGGTGAAGTATTATGTCTGCTATATAAGTACTATGTATTATTATTATTATTATTATTAATTCATTCCTGAAGGGCGCTTTACTTCAGAAACAATAACTAACTAGAACAACGCTAATTAGAGCTCATTGTTTTTTTTATTAATACTTCATTGGTGAAATTATTCCTCTGTATACGACCCATCCTAACTACTTTAGAAACTTCACTTCACGCAGAAAGGAATAGGGTGCTAACCACTGTGCCACCATGCTGCCATGAAGTGCTAAAGAGAAGAAACAAACTAATTGCTTTTTTGCCATCAAGTTTATCGAGATCAGGACCACATTGCAGCTATTGATAGTTTATCATGGACTCAATATGCCTTTTTTAAATTGAGATTGGTATATTACTTTTTAAAGAAAATGACATATGGGAAAATGCCCAAAATGTCACCTAACCTCCCAGTGTTAACTGCTCATTAGAAAATGTACCCACCCTTGTAACAAGTTTAATCAAAAACGGTTCAGGACTTTTTGAGTACTCCTGCCAACAATTAATCCCACCAACTAATGCACACAGGCAAAAAAAAACAAAATGATGGTGGACGTAATTACTGGTAATCAACATGACTGCTGCTAGATGACCTATTAGTCTTATCTCAACCACCTACCAACCTTTTTCTAGACTACAGCTATTGAAAAAGTCATGATGAGCAGATATGGATGGAAATAACTGATAATCAATTGACTGAGCTGATCTTCTTCTTGTTGATCAGTGGCCTCTCTCTAGAAAGAGACTCACTTTCTAATTGGTATAAAGCCTGCCAGGTACTCTAATAATTCTGATTGGCTGTCAGAATTACTCTGGCTCTCTTACATTGGCTAATACTTGGAGTTAGTGAAGAGCTCAGTAAAACTGTTATACATACCCACAGAGTGTGTGTAATGGTTTCAGTCTCTGGCTGCTGTGACTCACCATGTAGATGTAGGCTTGCTGTAGGCTCATATCTACTCATATCTGCTGCTGTCCCATAGCAACAGTAGCTATTGTGCCCTGAACAACCAATCAGCATCTCCTGTGAGTCGCCACCTGTCGTGTATCAGGCTGTGACCCCAGGAGATACATTGATGTCTAAACACTCTCTCCCCTCAGTCAGCTGTTAATGTACATCTTTTCTCAGCTCATTAGTGAGAGGGGAAGCAGCTTCCCTTGTCTTAGAAAGAATTCTAGCTGGAAGTAAATGTTATTAAGAGAATGAATGAACCAAGAGTGAAGTGGTGCGTGAAATATCAGCCAGTGGTCACTTTGGCTGTATTTACACAACAGGTCTTGAGGCCCAATTCTCAGTTTTTGCCTATATTCAATTTTCTTTGTAACAAAATTACATCTTCTTTCAAGTAGCCTATATCTGATATGTGTGTCTGAAACAACTCATACAGTATGTGCAAATGAGCATTCATTTTCTGAGACAGAGGTAAACACAACGCTGCAATGGACTCAAATAAAATAATTATACAAGCTGTTGCTTTCTGAAGCATTTGTAAAGGTTCACAATGATGCATTTTATTTTAAAGTTGAGATTAAGCACTTGTTGCAGCTTGGTCGTGTGGGGTAATGATTGCTGCTACATCATTCACATTTGGACAATTTTATGCCATGAAATGGCA
This sequence comes from Lamprogrammus exutus, assembly GCA_900312555.1. Taxonomy (NCBI): domain Eukaryota; kingdom Metazoa; phylum Chordata; class Actinopteri; order Ophidiiformes; family Ophidiidae; genus Lamprogrammus; species Lamprogrammus exutus. The sequence goes on along the minus strand of OMOW01102220.1, from coordinate 3,716 downwards.
AAGATTCTGATCTGTGCATGTAGATCACAGTTGCATTGGCAGATTTTTGATAGATATCAGATTTATTTCCACATATGAATGTGGCCCAAAACAGATCTGAGATGATCTGATTCCTTGTGATTTTTCTTTTTACTGTTTAAACATCAATGACACATACCGTATGTGCCACATATGAGTAAAACATTTGAATTGGGTCGGTGTAAATGTCGCACTAAAGTGCCATAAATGCATCATTTTCCTTGATGTATATACACATTTATCCTGCAGCACCTATTTAGTTACTAATAAAAAAGTGCCAAGTCAGTCTTTTTGGATTTTAATATTCATCACTTCCATTTGAGCTGCCTCCAAAGCCCAATCTGAAAGCTGATTTTGTCTCACCATTAAAAAATAGTCCTGATACCCACCACGACTCTTCAATGTGTTTATCTGACTCAACATGGGCTTTGTACTGTACCCCTTCAGTGTTCTCTGGACATTTCCATATTTATGATCTGTCTACTGTTCTGTATGTATACGCCTCCCATTTCCCTTTGTTTGTTGTGTAAAAAATTTTGTGTGGCATAGTAATTCTGCCTGAGATTGAAAAGTGTGTTTCTTATGTTTATTGATTCCCCGTGGCTGCTTTGTCAGCTTGTTAGCAGCCAGAGTGGAAAGAAAACCTCTGAATAATTAATGAATCCACAGAGACTCCTCCAAAGGCATAAACTAAAACTAGATTTGGAAACGTAAATTAAAGTAAATGCTGATTTTAAGTGTTAGATGCTCTGAACTAGAAACAAAAATTTTGCATTTTCCATTAAGATAAAGTACCGTATATAGAATTGTGATCTCATGGGGTCAGAGACTGTCCTGTAACGGAAAGCTCACAGGTTCAGTTCTAGGAAAAACTGCGTCTGTCAACACTAAAGACAATAAACTGGAAACAAAGGATAATTTTTTACCAGTGTGCTGTTTATGGATATGGATTATAGTCCACATGACATCATCCTGATATAATATAACAAATATAAAGGTTTCAATATCTGTCTGGCTGCTCTCATGTTCCTGCATCTTGTACCCTGTACTTTGTGGTGATCTAACCAGATTTCACGTATTTCACATGATATAACTGGGCTAACAATGTTCCAGACCCAAACACAGAATCTCTCAAACATTTTAATCTGTACATAAACGCCACCAAGTGGTAAAATATACAAATAACATCTCAGCTGCTCTTGCAAATTTGTGCAAAATTTGATAAAAGCAATATCAATATAGATAGGTGATTTTAAGTAAAACGTGCGAAAAATAAAATAAAAAAGCTTCAAAGTCTGGTCTACATATGATGCTTAGCTTAGTTTACTACAGTTTTGTGAGAAAAAGGGTTCCATAATTATGACCAGTATATCTTACTGAAAATTGATCTCAAGTAGCAGAAATAGGACCAAGTCATTGTTTTGCCAGTCACAACTTAGTCGAAAGTCTTGGCACTCAAATCATTAGTCTAAGTCACGACAGGCAAGTCACAAGTTGATACTGTCCCAAGTGTGGTTTATCACACCTTTGTACTGGTCACAGTGGTTTGCAATAACCAAACAAAATGTCATCCTATTCCTATATCAATAAAGATTGGGGTACTTTTGGATTTTACATTGAAACAGCCTTTATCAAACACAGCCATGGTGGCTGGCACTGCACTGAGATGACCTTTAGAATGAAATTAGATATGTGAAGAATGATTATTTTCATGCCCCAGTGCCTCACATTCTGAACCAGCTAAATAGCCAAAGCCGTAATTTATCAGCATTTGGCCAATTGCCTGTGTTGGCATTGATGTTGATTAGGCTGATCAACCTTTTACTAGACCTCTCTTGTCACACCTGAAGCAGGAAGCAAGAGGTGACTGTGGTGACTTCCCTCTTGGCTGACTGTGGATTTGTTGATGTTTATGATGCTTAATGTATGCCAAAGCCTAAATTTTCAGTGTTTCTGTACATAAAAGTTGTTGGAGAAATTCTGTGTCCCATCTGAGAAATCTCACCTCTGCCCCTCCATACATTTGCCTACAAAATCATTTCTCTGTTCCTCTTCTTCCTCATCCCTCATTGCTTCCTTTCATCTTGGCTGACTTCATCTTGCTTTCTCTCTTTCACTTTGTATTTTCCTCATTCTCTCTCTCTCTCTCTCCTGTCTGACCGACAGGCTTAACTCCAGATGCCTTGTATTGGTTCTAAAAACTTATCTTCTGCATGACGGATGCCTCACCTCGCCTCAACCCCTTCAGCTTTGCGGTTTTCTTCAGCTCTGACTCTCCCTCTGTCTCTGTCCTCCACCACCCCTGGGTGCTGGTGGGGTTCTCCACGACGGGTCAAACTAGAGACACAGCATTAGTATTACACAATCCTATCAGCAGTGTTTTGGTGGGGACATTTTATTTATCGGGGACAGCCTGTGTATATAAATCCAAACTTCTGCTTCCGACCTTTCTTCCTCCAGTGTCTCGAAGCACTCACTCTTACTGACTGTATGTATCTTCTGTGGGAAGGGGTGGGTGGGAGGCGATTGGGGTGGTATTTATCTATATCAATGTTGAATTTGTGCTTCTTACCTTGTTCTTTCTGCTGCTCGTTTCTGCCTCTCTTCTTTCTTCTCCCTCCCTGTCTCTCTCCTGCTGTACTTATATTGAGAATTACATGAGAGGTAATGGAGTAACTGTGGGGAGAGGATTTCTTTCACTTACAAAATCTCAGCTTTGTAACATATTCCCTTGCCTTTTAAAGCATAACCCCCTGGCGTTTTCAACCTTAACTCTATTTTCCAAGTTTTGCTCCATCTTATGGAGTGATTCTGACCAATGTCTTATTAGACATTTTCTAGCTTTTGACTCTGTTGATCCTAAAAGGCAAACAGAGAAACCCAAAGATTCAGCCCCAAAAGCATTTCTTATTCGGCATATTGACTAATTTCACTGTGAGACATAATGTCAGTACAGTGATGCGAGTTCTTATGTTGCATATTTTATGTTCCTGTACTTTAGTGTGAAGTCATGGAACAAAAGGGCAAAAGGTGTCAGATCACAGATAAAAGTTGTATTAAAAGAGTGAGAGCCTCATGCCTCAGTTCTTGGTCCTGATTGGTCAAAAGACAGTATACCAAATCATTTTAGACTGGCCAATCGATCTTGAGTTCAAACAGCCAATCAAATCCGTCATAGCATTCTGACCCAGTCTCACCAAAACAAACATGGTGACCGTAACAAGCAAGAGATTTGGTAGAGCATCTGAGGATGACATTCAGGCTGTGCGTTCAGGCTTATATTCACATCATGTTATACACAAAAGGCTAGAACAAAGACAAAATGAAGGGAAATGAGTTCATGTTGAAAATAAATTATTTTTCCCTCCTCGCCTCTCTGTCTTTCTCTATTTTATCTCTACACTCCATGCCGTAGAGTTAAATTCATCATTTACATCTATTAGGATGAATGGTGACTCAAAATGGGCCACGTTTGGCTCATAGTGACTTCACATCCTGTAAAAACATGGATTGAACATTGAGCATGATCATAACTCTCACGCTGTTGATTGTGGCTCTTTAGGTTGCTCCTCCTACTGGAGTTTGGTCATTAGTGTCACTCTTTGTCACCTGTTTGCAATGATATCACAGTAGAATTATGTGACTTGATGAAGAGGGCATGTGAAAGGCAATAAGCTCCATGCACGATGGCGCTATTC
>OMOW01102219.1:0-19841 GCA_900312555.1 Lamprogrammus exutus | reverse complement strand
AAAAAAACCTGAAAAATTTGAACATATTCAGTTGTTTCCTAAATAAGATAATAATAATAATCTCAGCAACTGCACCATATTAAACTCATTAATTAAAAATAGAATGCACGTAGATATCTACAAATACATTGATGCAATAATAAATATGTCAAGGTTAACTTGAATGAATTAAAATATTTATAGAAAAAATAATAATAAAAACACACTGAAATGAACTTGAGAGACAAGATGAAGGAACAATAAATATAAAAGTTGGTTTTAAGTTGAAAAGTTTACCGAAAGCAAAACAGGAGGTGTGGACAGTATTTAAAACACAGAAACATTACCAAAAGCAGCATATGGTGAGAGGTGTGGGGTCAAGACGTTTTATCCATTTGAACAGTCATGTTCACCAACAATGAAACGATTCCCAAAAGCATCTCTGCATGATTAGTCTTGAAAAGACACATGACGTACAGCGCTGTCAGTAATATTTTCTTCTAAAGGGACATATTAAGAGTGTCAATCCCTGTGTGGACAAGACCAGAGATACTTAAAACTCCTTCACTTGTCCAGCTACCCAGCTCTGGGTAGTGACTGAAAGAATGAGTTCATGATTACATGTGGCCAAAGTCTGTTTCCACCATGGGGTGTTGGGACTCACCCTATGGTGCTCCGCTGTTAGGACAGAGCTCAGATAGATCCACTAGTCCATCGCTTTGAACAGAGCCAGCTGAAGTGGCGTGTCTGATCAGAATACCTCCTGGACGCCTCCCTGAGGAGGTATTGAGGTTACATCACACTGGGAAGAGACCACAGGGCCAACCCAAAATATGGTGGAGGGATAATAGGTCCCATCTGACTTGGAACACCTCAGGTTCCAGTAGGAAAAGCTGGAGGACATGAGAGAGGAGAGGGACATCTAGGCTTCTTGCTTAGCATGCAGCCTCTGGACCCTGACCCAGATAAATGGTGGTGGATGGATGGATGTAATCCCTGTTTGTTTATACTTTATTTAACATAACCACAGGGAACTGGTGGAGGGAACCATGTAGTTCCTACAAAGAATAATTCTGAGTAAAATAGTTCATTGGAACTAAAGATCTGAAGGCATCCTTTAAAAAAAATCTGGGATTGTTTCAGTGAAAAGTCATGAAACAATGGCAAGGCTCAACTATCCTACTCAGAGACATTGTGATGCTTTTGGGAATACTGAAGGGTTAAACATAAAGCAGAGCAATTATCATGTCTTCTTTATTCAGGCAGGTTTAAGCACACAGAAACTGAGGCAAGTGTAGGGACAGCAGTGAGTGATCCAACACAGAACGAGTCTACGTGTCATCAACCAGAGCTAACCTTCAGAGATATAGTGACTGTCCAGCAGACTGGTGTAAGTGTGAATGTCATTCTCTGAGCGCAGAAGAAGAAGAGCCGAACCGCCAAAGTAAACGCAGCAGAGAGAGCAAGTTAATAACAAATCAGAGAAAAGACAAACAAGTTTAGGTGTTAATCAGAAATTACACAAGTGGTTAGTGTATAAATTCAAAGAGAAACTTGAATAATATTCTAATCTTTACAATGTGTCGTTTTAGGGCTTATACACAAATACAATTTAATTCCTGAATGTTTTCTGGTTTCTATTACATTTTACAGAGCCTCACCTCCTGGGCTTGTCCCATCTGTCAAAATCTGCATGCTAGAGATCCGAGACAACTCCACCTCGAAGTGACTTTCACCGTCCAGAAAGAGATACCTGAGGTTTGGGTCAGAAAGACAACGGTTCTGACTATACTGAAGTGGAAATGTCCTATGCCACCCCCCACAATCCATCTTTACACAAATTGTTACATTTACCTTGCCTTGCCTTCAAAGACATTTTCCTTTGTACTAAGGTGGATAAAATTTAAAGACATTTTCCATTGTACTAAGGTGGAGAAAATTTTTGAGGTTGTTAGATATAAATTTAATCGCATATGTGGTTTCAAGTCCCCCTGTTCTTTGTCAATCAACTAGGTTATTGACTAACCATTATGAAAAAAAGCAGCCAAAGAATCTTTCCTGAGAAAACTACCTATTTAGTCAAAGCATTTATTGTTTACTTGTATGTATTTGTTTGTGTTACTTCTCATTTGTGAAAGAGAAAGGAAAAATAAATTTACACAAATTTATTGAATTTGCACTCATACAGTATGTTGAATGTAGTGTACACAATGGCACCAAAGAGCACAGGGAGAACTTTTCGCCCTTTCAATAGGCTGAATGACAGCTGTGATACTAATTAAAGAAAATAGTCTGCTTGAAATATCACTACAATCCAATTATTTATCACTTCTAGACGGTATCAATAATTTTGTCAAGGCCATTTTCATTTGTTTTATTATTTGAAATAATATGTTACATCAAAAATCAAAGGCAAAGTGTAAGTTCTATTTATTTTGGAATAAAGAATGGTGGAGGCCAATTACTTTTGTCAGTTTCAACTGATTTCAGAGTAAATTGTGTTTGTTTTTTTATTAGAACGATGCCAAAACGTTTAGCCGCGTCTGTTTATCTTTCACATGCAAGGCAGCACCGACCAAACTGACAAACCGAACACCAACAATAACTTCGATGATGAGGATGATATTTGAACCAAGGTTATAAGAGTACAATGTAAAGCACCGTTCACACTACCTGTGATTGTTGGAGAGGCGACACGTCATGGTTTCAGACTTGTCTGATGAGCCCAAAGTAACAACAAAGGTTCCACCTGGAAAAAGATGTTTCCACATGTAAAACAAAAAAACTCTGTAAGCATCAGTCAAAAAGGAGTTGTTCCTGAAGCTCAGGAAATGTGTGTTAAGATAACACAACAATATTTTTCTTATTCCCACGGACCATTTGTGTCATTTCAACATTTCCAAAGTGATGAAATTAATTTCCCACTTTCGCTACAATTCCAGATAACTGTCTGTATTTTGTTCAGCAATAAGAAACTAGTAAAATATTTGAAAATTTTTGAAAAGAAAAATGCTGTTCTTTGTTCAATATTTTTTTATTGTACTTGTATATTTCCGATCTAATGATAACTCTCTTCAATAAAGCATGTGTCCCATCATCCAGCAGGCATTCAGCATGTTCATGCAACCTGCAGCAAACCAGCCTGCTAATGGATTTTTCATTAAGTTCCTGGCTGAGCACCACTATGTATCTATAGACACACACAGTCCAACACTTGACATCACAACTAATCATTCGGGATAAATTCTTTAAGTAGACACAGGGCTCAACCCAGCAGTTTTCACCTTTAAGCCAGGCGTCACTCTGTTCACACACGACCACTAATGCCAAGCTCACACTATACAACTTCAGAAATCCCGAAATGACTGAATTGTTCAAATTGCACAATGGAATCTGTCTTGACAATAGCAATGTGAGCATGCCACACAACTGAGTGCAGACAAAGTGCACAAATTACAAGTTCAAGTTCTGTCACCAGGGAGGAGATACCTATTGCCTCTCCCATCCTACATTCCCCCAATGACTCTTCCCCTGATGTGTGGACCCTGTGGGATGTGCAGTAAGGACTCATGTAGACTTCACAAACTTGCAGAAGGGATTGCAGATGCGGACAAGGTGAAATATTGCAGAGTCAAAGGGGGCCAGGCCAGAACAAGGACAGAGCAGGATGGGACTGAGCAATGAGGCACGTGACAAGTCATCAAGTCATTCTGAGATAGCTGAATTTGATAAGATGCCCATGTTTACCCTTTGAATGTTACTGTCATTTTATTTTCAGATGTAGTGCCTCACCTCCCAAAAGTACTTTGAGTTGCTTGTCGTAAAACTCCATCTCTTTTTGGGACAGCAGGCTGCACTCAGCACACTGCCGCACGGGATCCACAAAGCACATGCGAGGCAGCGCCACCTTCTTACTGCAGCATTTATCACAGAAACACCTGCCACACCGCCGACAGTGGTGCTGAGGGAGAAAGACTGTCACTGCTTGGAACTTAACTTACACTGTACATGTCATATTCAACATAGCAAAAATAGAAAGACATAATGCATGGAAATGGGCATGCATGGAAAATCTTTCTCTGAATAACTGTACATGGTGCTATGTTTAAGAAAGCACTATGTACAGTTAGGCAGCTCAGATATAGTTTAGAACAGGAACTTGACAAGTCTTACCAAAATTCAGGCTTGGAATTAGAGACTCAAAATACAGTAGGACTGGCCATGTATGCTGTTTTAAGGCTTTGAGTATTTGCAGGTTTTTTTGAACGAGTAGTTGGATATTCCTTGCCAAAACTGTATTAAATATTCATAATGCAAGGCATGATCATTGCAGTTTTCAATATGTCCAGCAGGTAGCAGCATTACATCAATAATATTGACGTATGCACCTAGGGCACAATTGAACCAGGAGTTGCGTCTAAGGTGCTTGAAAAATAACACCTGGGTTGTCCAAACATTTTTATTGTACAAACCAACTTTCCAATTAACACTTTTTAACTAATGAACAGTACCGCTACAGACAGTTATGACAATAGGCACACCGTCATATAACAATTGTCTCAAAAATACAAGCCCTGAGCTAAGAGTATGTTTACATGCAGATTAAAACCTAAATTATACTGCAATTAGGGCAATAAATTGAATTCTTTAAATGTCCTGTATATACCTAAATGCGATTGAAATCGGCACAAATTGAGAACGCTTACTCAAAGTAACAGGCCTACAATATGCTAATGTAAGTTGATTTATTCAGGCACTGAAACACCTGACTTGCAGTATGCCTCCTCCAAATGCATTTCCTCAATGGGCGGACTCGAAACAATTACCTAACAAATCATGTACGTTCTGTATACGCCTCACTCACATTTTTGCCAATATCACAGTAAAGACAAATAATCAGAGCATGGGGTGCATGTAAACATAGTGACTGTGTCACACAATCATCCATCTGTGCTGCTGGTTTCTTTGACACATCTTCTTTCTGCTTTCAGGTCCACTGGATTCAGTTCCATGTGCTGTGCACCAATTGGACACACTTATGCATTAACCGAGGCCGAAGTTACACAATATTTATTACTTTTTTATTTCTAGGTCCACTGCTCACAATAGTGATTTTGTACTGGAGTACCAACTTAACAAACAAATATTCAAATATTGAACAGTCGGGGCTGGGCCTACAATATACTATCACAACATTTTGTCCATAACAATGACATTATCACAGTACAATGTGACTTAAATCACGAAACCAGAATTTACTGCAAGACAGCCACATATAGCAAACCATGCTGTGTGTAATTAAAGAAGTGCATATACACGAAAACGGCAACAAAAAAAAAGTTTAATAGTAGATATCCATCAGGAACTCTTTTATCCACTGCATGATGATTTCAGACTTATATCCAGCTGGGATCACATAGTGTGAACCAAAGTGCAGAGTCTGAACCTTTTTATTACACATTTATCATGAACACATGCCGTCATTCAAATAACTAACCGCCATAAACTTTTCAGAAACTCAGGAACGTTTCTTCACTTCACTCATTGAACAAAGATCCATTTTGTTATCAAAACTGTAATTTCTGAACCATTTGTCTTTCTCTGGTGTAGGTACCTTCTGCTGGTAAAGAAACTGCTGGGTGGATCGAAAGGAAACATTACTTCACACAGTCAAACTATGTTTATCAGAACTCGTCATAACACAAAGGAGTGGCTTGAAGAACAAGAGAGGCAAGACTGCAGAAACACCAAATACATTCATGAAACTGCAAAGCATAACAGAAATGAATGTTTTTGATTTCTTCCACTAGTTCTGTTATTGTTATTGTTGTTGCTGCTGCTGCTGTGTGTGGTGGTAAATTACAAGGCTAATAATTTCTAATTTCGGCAATTTTCACAGTACTTGAAGCGTGGCGGGAACTCCCTAATGGAACCAGAACAAGTTCCTGCTCCAGATAGCCCTGGTCAAACAGTTCCTGATTTAGTTCCAAAACCGTCCAACAAGCACAACCCAACAATTTAGATTTCTCATTTTAGCTTAGAATGCACTGTCTGCAAGTACAAGAATTAAAGTGGAAAGTACATTTTGGACACAGCAGCTAATGTGGCCATTGGAGAAGACATCGCCTAACCTGATTATACTGTATATACTCAGTATTTATTTACTGCAAAGAAATGTGGACAGAAAACAGCAGAGCCATGGATGGACAGTGTTACTGTGTCAGTAGCATTTACTGCTTCTCTGTTTCACCACAGAGCACTCAGCATGTCTCAGTGCCAAAGTAAATATGAACAGAAGCCAAATGGGGAAAAACACATATTTCACTACAGAGAAGAAATAAAAACGGAGAGGAAATACAAATTTGAAATGTCTTCAATGTGTTTTTCCCTCATCTCTCTTTTTTCAGACTTTCAGGTAAAGCTGTGTCACATTTATGTTGCTGCAAAAATGAAACCAACCTTTCTTCTAATGAAGTCAAACTTGGTGTCACACTGCATACATCTCTGGCACTGGAGGAGAGAAAAACAGGATGTTACACAATACTCTGAGTTCTGTATTTTCAAGTTCAACAGCAGCTGGACCAAAACAACAAACCAACTAAAATTTTTAAACTGAAATCATGTTGGATTTTGTTTTGATTTTCCAACATCGACAACAAAAAATATCTAACCAGACTAATATGAGCTATATAGGAGGAAGGATGATTAAATAAGAAAAAAAATGGGTCTGTGTGGCTTAAAAACTGTCCACAAATTCTAAGGCAACAAACTTTAAAAAAAAATTGGAGTTCAATCGGATCTTCCCAAGTCAAAGTCCCACCTATCTACAACATTTGATCAAAATCTGGTCATTACTTTTAGACATTCTGCTAAAAAAATAAAAATAAAAATCAGAAAAAGCAGGTGAAACAGAACAATTAGTCAATAGTGTCAAAGTCAGAGTCAAGTTACAAGTCTTTATTGAATACACCGAGTTTTGGGGTAGCAAATTTGACACTAGTCCAAATGGAGCTTAAGTCAAAGTCACTCAAGTCCACACCACTGCACTGGATCATCTCAAAGTTCACATAACTGACAATTTCAGTCAAATGACTTAGATTTGCTTCATAAAATTTGCTGACTTCAGATTAAAACGTGGCATATTAAAAAAATAAAGACTTCCAACTCAATTTCCATGTCAAGTGAAAGAAATGCAACTGTAGTCCACACAACTGACAATTATTGACTTTTAAATATGTCGGTCGGGCTGTAATGACGTGTAAGACACTTCAGCTTCTGCATGCTTGTGAATATGTGCGACTGCTTTAAGCAAACATTTCACAAACGGAAAGCTGTTGTAAACAAACTGTTTGCACGGCATGGACTACTAGCATAGCAGCTAAAGTTAAGAGGCTAACCAACTGGACGCAGCCGTTAACCAGAGCTCAAAGGAGAGGCTATAATGACTCTATGGATGTGTGCTGAAGGTAAACATCATGACAGAAACAGTGGTTGTTTCTACCAGTCAGCAGTGAACGGGAGCTAGTTATCTCAATCCGTTAGCAGCCAGATTGGCTGTCCATGTTTGCCTTCTACGCCCAGACTGCGAACCAACTGCAGGTCCAAGCTATGTCAGGTTCACTCACAGGAACTAGGAACACACAGGACACTACCTTACCTCAAAAACAAAAGCCCTTCATTCATACGCTGTGATAATTTATCCACCCCTAGTGGTTAACTACATTTAATTAAGTGCTCTACATAAGATACTTTGTACTTACTCGCATAACGTTTCAGCGTCCACTTTTTACTAGCCTACTTTTCAGATAGATCATACACTCAACATGAGGTACAGTGTTGATATTATTTTTGTTTTCTTCCTTCTTTTTGATCTTATTTATTTCGGTACGTTTCCGCATTCCTTTCAATAATTTTCAATTTTCTTCATTTTCACTATTTCTGCTTTCTTTCCTTACATATTCTATTTTCCCTTCCTTCTTCTTTCTTTTCCGTCCTATTCCTATTCCTATTCCGTTGAAGAGAAAAACATTGTTTTCGGGAACTTTTGATGTAAGGTTCTCTCTTGGCGCTAATATGTCTGAACATTTAACCGAAAACAGTGAAGATATTCCCTCTTGTTGGGAGACATAACAAGGCTACCTTCTTTTATTCTAGGTAATAAACTGTTTTAGAGTATCCCTGCATGGTACCAATTTTTCCTATTCATATTGTGTCTGTTATTTTAATTTTGCTACCTCAGAGCCTTCTATCTAATTTCCCAGTGCGTGCTACCTTTACAATAAAGTTGACACCGACTCTTGTACGAACTTAATTGGAATTTACAGTATTTAATTCTTTATTTTACCTGATAGCTACTGTTTTGAGTTATTCTCATTATTAGTTTCTTTTCATATTGGAGCTTTTATTTTGAAACACCCAACCGGAAAAATGTATTGAAATGTAGCTAGTTTCTGAGTACACGTCCGTATGTCCGTGTGTCAGTTTTCGCTGGGGGAATGCTCTTACCTCTTTATCCGGGACCCACTGCGGTTCGTCAAGGGAGAAGGGGCTGTTAAAGGCTCCGTTCTCCGGCACCATGCGTAACCCGCTGGGGCTCCGTACCAGCTTTTTTCCGTCAGGAAGTGCAGACATTTTTCTCCGAGCAGCGGAGACTTCTGTTCTGTCGCCACCTCCTGCCTGGACACGCCCACTCACCCGATTGACAGAGATTTTAACAAATGACTGCTTCCTTGTGATAGCACGTGATGCCATGGCCATCGTAGTGTTTTGGTTCTTACAGCCCCGCCCATTGGCTGAAAGTGCACTAAAAACAAACTCAACATTATTTCAGTTACTATAATAATATGATGGTGATATGATATAATACAGACATTATATATCTATTTTCTATAACAATAGAAACTCTTAAAAACAGACGGGAAAACGGAGTAATGGTCCGTTATGGGTAAAAGGTGTTTATAACATGTAGATTACCTTGGTCTTGTCCCTACAGTTTCAAAATCTCATTTAAAATTTCCCGTGTCCATCATGGTGATATTTAGAGATGTACCTTTTTCTAATTATTATAATAGTATATAAAAGTGACAGGGTTTTCAGCAAATGACTGACTCACATGACAGACTTGACACTGCAGCCTTTTAGTTTTAAAGTGATTATCAAAATTAAAATAGACTTTTTTCTGTTGACTGATCAACCATCTCAACTTTACTGGTTATTCTAATTTATTAGTACATATTTTGAGGTGCTTTGGATCTCTTGATTTCTCGAACGTTTCCTCTGTTGCTACAAATAACAAGTAGTAAATAATAAACAGTACAGCAGATGTCGCTAAACTTCATTTAAGTTCACCCTCTGTATTACACACTATTTTTTCACTTAAAGTCTGTAGTCGAACCACACATTAGATCGAATAATGACATTTAAAACAAAAAAAGGAAAAGACATGAATTTGACATTGTATTTATTCTTCAAATACATTTAAGCCACACCACAGTTTGCTGGACAAACATTACTAACATTCAATGGGGTGTAGTAGAGTTTCAGTTTTGCAGACATACAGTAAATTCCCACAATTACAATGTAATTAGAAAGTTAAAACCCTATTTTGTGAGCTGTGTGAATAACAAGCCAGTGTCCATTCTTCTATCAAACACTTTGTTTCTCTACTGTTAGACCTCAAACTCCACCATAATTAGAGAAATGTGCTGTAATATTTACGGTTTACCAGACAGAGATGCTGTCAGCGCAGGAAAAGCATGTGGGAGAGCAGCAATTATGAAGGATTAGTGTTACAATATTCTCCTCATCCCGGTCTCACCCAGGAACATTCTTCAAAAACAAAAACTGGTCTGTAATGTTCATATTTTAGATGGCCGATTTCTATCATACTAACTTGTAGTAGCATGGAAAAAATACAGGTATATAATTAACTTACGGTTTAAAACTAGTAACTATTAGTTAGTAACTACTAACTTCAATAACTATGTGTATATTAAGTGGGCTGAATGTTTTTGATGATCAGCACAGAAACATGAAAAAGTCTGTGGAGCATTGCTGTGGATTTGTGGAGCAGTCGTTGTTTACATTGTGATTCCAGCATTTAATATGTTGTCATGGCAACTAAAAGTCTGTTACTGTGTTTTAATAAGCTGATTTTCGAGAAAGAAACAAAACATTAAGAATTGCAGGTATATTGTTTGTGACATAATACGGCTGGGATCTGTGAAATCTGCAATCACATTCAAGTAATAATATAAAAAGGAATTAACTTGCACATTTATTTACTCATAAAAAGTAATTTTGCATCATAATCAAATTACTTAAATGTTTAAAAAATTCTGCTTTTTTCACACACAAAGCGGAAGTTTTCATACAGGGTCAATTTTGCAGGGGAGAAAAAATGACAACAAGCATTCAGATGTTAAACAAATAGAGGTCATGTATTATTTGATGCTCCCATGAAATAAGCAGATATAAAACTGTCCATACTATTGCTCCACACACCAACATATCCACAGACTGGGAGGGAAAATTACACTCTGACACATAAAACATTAAAACAAATAGCGAAAACAAGTGGACGGACATGTTTTCCTTCACTCTTCTTTGTCAACTCTTCATTTAGCTTCAGGATGCAAAACTTACTAAAACATTTCACTTTTGTGCGTCATCTACAAATTTACATTCACATCATCTTAATTACCACTTAAAATAGCATCATGTGTTTAATCTGGTTATCAGCATTGGTGCATGTGTGTCTACATATTTGCACCATGTTTTCTCTAATAGAAAGACTGTGATGCACTGGGCAACTTTTAGGCAACTTTGATATAATGTTAGGACAACAGTGTCCCTGAACATTGTTACTTTACTCACACACACAACTGAAAACATAAACATGAAGCAAATTTCACTCCAAATCCAGAACTACAGCTTATACCAAAAGCAAAGAAGAAGCATGAAGAGAAACGCTAAGATGCTAATGTTAGCCTGTTCACATGCTGACCGTTACCGACTACGCAACCTAACATTTTAGCATAACAAATACTAAATATTATGTGGTTAACGTAGGAAGAGCAAGCTAAGAACAGGCATGTCAATGTGCTTACATTTAACACAATCAGTCTGAATCTATGCTAAACTTTATTATGTTTATATGGCAACTTTAATCATCTTAGTGTGCTAACATCAGTAAGAGTAAGGCACAGCTGAGCACCAACAGTTGAGACTGATGAAGTTCAACACTGGTTGGATTTAGTATGGCTTTTCCTCTCAGGCCTTTCATTATATCAGTCCTTTTCTCTTGTATATAATAAGCACAAATAATGAACTTTGACATAGCAGCTACTGTTAGCATATTAACATTCGAGTATTGTGTTAGAGAGTTTGTATGCTAACAATCTAAGGTTGAACATGTACCATGTTAGCATTGCAGCTTCATTAAAATGCAAACTCTATTAATGGTAACATTATGTTAGCATGTTTGCATTTACTGTTTGTGTTTTGACATTTCTAGCATTTTCTTAATTTGGAGCACTTTTCAGTTAATGTCGGTGTCCATCAAGGAGATTATGTTTTCATCCGTGTTAGTTTGTTTGTCTGTCTCTGAGCAGGATTACTCAAAAAGTTATGGACAGATTTTCATGAAAATTGGTGGACAGGTTGAGTCTGGTCCATGGAAGAACCTATTACATTTTAGTGAAGATCAAGGAATTCTTTTTCACCTTCTTTAACATTGCAATGTAAGGCATTTTGTTTGTTTTATTGACATAATGGCTTTTCAAAAACAAAAATATAATTAGGCATATAAGGTGATCTCCCAATAGGTGTGACCTGATGTACTGAAATATGTTTCCAGGCTTGTTGGACCTTGGTGGAGGTATGTGCTCTAAAGAGTGCCCTTCTAGTTTTATATGTGTTTTGCCCTTGCTGGATCTGTGTACTTTTAACTGTTACAACAGTTACGGTATAACAAAAAATAAAAAGGTTTCAACAGATCTTTGGACACTGAGCAGGAGTCTACTTTTAACATAATTAACAATTTCAAACTGTCAGACACTAAACTACATCAGATAATTTGTATGCAGGTGACTGTGGCTTCATTGCCTGTTGCTGACTTGTAGCCAATATTTATTGCCCTAAATGTTGCCCAGTTCATCATTGCCATCGGAAAGTTAAATTATGTGCCACATTACTCTGTAGAACTTCTACGCTAAAATAAAAATGGATGAAAAGCACAAAGCAGGTTGACGAGCAGACTGATCAACAGTCAACAAGAAACTCTAAAGACAAACAGTGTGTATGGTGCATATATACAAAGAGTTTTTCAGTGAAATCACTATAAGAGATGTAATAAGAATTTCATTCAAAAAATGAAATATCCAACATTTTAAAAGTTACTGCCATAGACTGATTAATTTATTACTGGTGTAGAAGAGACAATTACTATGAATGTAATCAATGTAATTTTGTAACTACATTTTTGTTTGTTTGTTTTAATTTGGATATTAATAATAGTAGTTGTAATGTTTCAAAAGATAAGAATAAAGTATTTTGGAATGAAACCCTTCCTATAAACAGGGAATTCTGTTCAGGTCAGTTAGGTCCAAACGTTGATTTTCATTAAATTTACAAATCAGAATTACAGCTGAAAGATATAAAGCATCTTTCCAATGAAGGGTAACATCAACGCTTATTGCACACCCCTGCCAAAAAGGAAAATGATGTTTTTGTGTAACTTCTGCAAGCACAAGAAAAACATTGTGTGTAGGTCAGCACAAAAATCAACATAAAAGAAATGGAGAGATTTGTTGTGACCATTATTTCCTGCAGTGCAAATCTTTGTTCTTTATCAAAGCATGACACATTTATATGAACATGAGCCAGTTTCCCCAAATCATCCTGGGACAAGATTCATTCAGTCAACAGATGAATTTAGCAAACAAGGATGAAACCTGGACTGATGTTTTTCACTTAAAACACACCAAAGACACAAAACCCTTAACACAAAGCTGACACAAACGTCCTCTAAATCACCATAGACACAGATAGAGGAGGGTGGTGCCCTTAAGCAAGGCACTTCATCCTGGGTGTAGCTTAAAGCGCCTATAGGTTAAACATGTTGGTGCCATGCAAGCATATGGTGGCAATATCAGTGTGTTGTTGAGAGACTTGTTAAGGGGAACAAAAGTCAAATCTATGTTGCTGTAGTTCCTATTGGTCACAAGTAGAGGTTGATAAAGGTCACTGATTGTTAATAATGCTAATTCAAAGAAGATCTTGTATGCACAGTGAACTTCTGTGTAAATCAAAGCTGACAGGAGGTTTGACAGGCCTCCTTTTGGTAGGTGATTAGTAATTGATTCCAGTTTATATTCAGTTCTGGCCTAACTGACAATGAATTAGCCAAACAGGTACATAATGTCATAGAAAGTATTTGATCCTTTATGCTTTGTTATGATAAAGCAGTAGGGCTGGCCCCTGCTGTTCAAGTATTCAAATACCCATTTGTTAAGTTGGTACTTGAGTACAAAATTACTTTCCTGAATATTTTTTCCAATGTTGTAACTTGACCTACAATGGACCCAAAAGTATGTAGATGTGTGAGCTTAGGGCTTGTATTTTTGATACGATGATCATTTGATGGTGTGCCTATGGTCATAACTGATGTACTGTAACGTAGCCTTACACCAGTGTTGTTATTTTTCAAACACACAAAACATACTGTATGTTGTTCATTCGTGCCATAGGTGTCTAGTCCTACATCATTGAGGTAATGCTGCTACTTGCTGGACATATTGGAAATTGCAGTAACCATGCCTTATTATTGGTTATGAATGTAACAGTTTTGGTGGCCGATTATTCGAATACTTATTTGGAAAAACCAGCAATTCCTCGAAGCCTTAAAACGGTACACAGGGCCAGCCCTTTTCAGCACTGTATTATTTTGGTAATAGCAAATATCAAGATATATAATACATCTGCAAGATTTCTTGCACGATAATCACTTTCTTTAAATAATTATGTACTAGCTTTGTTGATAATCCAAATCATATCAACTTTACTCACATGGTAAAGTGTAGTCTTATCATTTAATACATTAAAATATCTGGTAAACAAGGCTGTAACATTTCTCCTGCCATTGTTGGAAATGGCGTTGTGTTTGCAATCAGTGTGTGAAACTAAAGCCTTGATCCTGAGAAAGTGTCGATCGGCCTTCATGTGCCAAAAAAACAAAAACAAATAAGCAATCAGCTTTACATCATACGAGTCGACAACACTACCAACTTCAAGGCTTATCACATAAAGTTGTAAAAGAGCAGCACAAGGAAAGGAAAAAATATGACATAATTTACAAAAAACCCAAAAATGTAAACATAGAACTTCATACATAAAAAGCTGAATCTTCAGTTAACACACAAAAGTTTGGACACAAAGGAAGTAAGCGTGTACAATGAATCGTCTGGGCGTGACAGTTTGTAGCCTGAAATCACTCAAGTATTTCTGAGCTGTAAGTTCCCTCAGTAGATATCCAATATTTTTTCTTTCTCACATGCGTTCCGATTTAAAGAATAAGGTCTGTGGTTTAAATAAGCATTTCAAAGATTTTACATTTTTCTACAACCAATTAGGCCACAGCAGCCATTAAAGATAAACAAAAAACTGATTTCAGACTTTTTGGGCTCATTCTTTCCAGTTTTTCTGGGTTATCTTTTTAGGAGAATTTGGGAATAGCAATGAAAAGTAAAATAAAGGTAATTCAACATGTTCTCTATCTATACTGTGCGTATGGTTTAAATGAGGAAAAATATGTTGATTTAAGGTTATGTTTTGTTTGTTTTTTACTAAAAAGGTTTTATTTTGTTCTCATTTGCTCCTGAGCTTATTTTTAGTACGTATCAAAAACAAATGTGGAATTTCCATTGAAAATCTGACAAGAAAACTGAGCAAAGCTAATGTTCTCTTCTGGGTTGTCCTACAAAAAGGTGTTAAGAAGGCAGTTCTAGCTATTTAATCATTTCTCTGAGGCAGACCTATTCTCATTGGTTCAGTTAAACCTGCATTGGCGGAGCCAAATTAAAGCATGCAAGTTACCAACTGGGAAATGTACCTTGCTAAAAATACATTTTCCACTGTTAGAAATTATTGCTAAAGGTATACTAATGCCCCAAAATCAGGAATTACCTAAAAAAGTCAGAAATGACCCAAAAAAGGTGAATGACAAAGAAATTCTTATCTCTTTTGGGGCTCCTTTTCCTTTTGTTTATGTGATGACACATTTTTCAGCCAATCATGTTGACTATCAAGTAGCCAACTTGGGTGAGAGGTGAAACAGTCGCAGTGTGTAAATGTTATGGGTCAGCTCAATTATGCTCTGCTGTGAGGAAGCTGTGGAAATAAATATAAAAGGAGTTTTAAGCAGCGACGGCTGCACAGACCGCTACAGTGACCGGCACAGGTTGCTTGAACTTGGCGAGCCCCTGTAGCCTGTAGATCTGAGCCAAACACAAGTTTCACATAATAGATCTACAGGTTAGAAGGAGTAGTCAGGTTCACACATATGGAATAGAGCACAGATCAATTTCAAGCCACTGTAGCAATCCTCGCAGCTTTCACCCTCTTAAAGTCCCTATAATCACAGCATAGTGCGCTACGCTGTGGCTAAAGGAGGTGATACAAGCCAGTGCAGAAGCTCCATTACAGCATGGCTACACTGCAGTGTTTTAGTCATAAGCATTAGCAATGATTAGACATCTCCTCTCTGCTTTTTCATTGGGCTTTGCTTTGCCATTACAGTATTGAAAAACTGAAAAAGGATTCCTGCATTGTTATTCACGTTACCTTAACTCCAACTTTAGCATGGACAAATTTAATTTGGCCCCACCCACTTGAACTATTGAGATTATTTCTGCTTGAAGAAAAATCGTTATGGATCTAAAACAGCAATCTGCATTAATCGTAAAATCGTAAAAGACGAAACAGATCAGACTAACTCATGACGGCCATCTCTCACATGGGCACTCAAACACAACAGCACACACACACACGCACGCACACACCACATACAATGATACACAGCTATACACTCAAATCATATTACAAGCTCACATGATCAACAACAAAATTGATTTTTAAAAAAGGTGAGAGGACAGCAAAAACACCACCATATATCACACTCTAAGAGAACCAGCGCATCAAGATTCCTTCAAAAGTGCAACGAAACATTAGAACCTGTACAGTGGGCACTTGGTGGAGTGACACAGAGGAGCTGGTGGAGATGATAAGGCAACATGTGGCAGATTTGAAGCTTTCACAAACATCTTGTGGAGAGATTAAAGGAGCGTCTGGGGCTGGAACAGATGACTCCAGGCAGGACGTTGTTCTTTGTGACCTCCGTGGCTGAGCAGACACCTTCAACGTGCCAGGTTAGTGTGGCTGGCACTCAGGTCCCGACTTTTCATCAGACGATTATTTCGTTCCTAGAAGGAAATTTAGTTATGTTAGTCAACAATAACAGCGTAAACTTTATTTCTATTGTCTGTTCAGTGGTAAGTTTATTTGCCAAAATGAAAAGTTAACTAGATCATTATTCACTGTGCTCACAAAGGTTCTACATGTCATGTCCTAAAATACTAACAACTTATGTGACATTGTAGGAGTTAACCGTTTTTGAATGATCTTATACTAGAAAGTTCAGACAGACACACTCCACTCATTTGAGTTAGTTAGTTTAAACAGTGAATGAAGTATGTGGTATTAGTGTGTGTGACTCACTGATGATGTCACTCATGAGACATTTGCAAATCAACTCATACATGTGACATAGCTGCCTTAAAGAGAGAACACCATTGCCGAGAGAAGTATTGGCAATGCTGATTTTTTGGATGGGTGGGGGTGGCCATGGACCTCCCACCAGCTCATAAGTGTACACACACAGTGTATTTACATTTAAATGTTACACAGTGGTAATTTTAGGGATTTAACCCATATAAATCCACACAGTGTATTTGATCATGGTCTTACTTGGTAGTGGTCGCTGGCAGCCTTGTCCGCCACGTTAAGAACGCCCAATGAGCTGGCTCGCTTCATGCTGCACCCAGAATAGTCACATGCAAGATGATGTCAGTGAGGACAAAGGATGAGGGGTCAGAGGTGAGGGGGTGGAGAGTGTTTTTAGCACGGTGGAGATGAAACTGGTGCTGGTTAATGACACTGTGATATTTACACACAGGTTAGTTTCACTGCTGATAAATACTAAAAAGTTGAATATGCCTGTTCAGCATATGAGAAAAAACACCAGATCACTTTAACCCCATCATGTAGTCTGAAATGTGCCACTGGACTGATTATACACTTTTTCATTGGTTAATCAATCAAAGAATTTATTAGTTAGCATAGTTAAAAACATTTATAAAGTAATTCATTAAAATTATGTAAGTCTCTTAATCATTAAATGCATCAAATAATTGTATTCATTAAGTGATGCTTTGAGTAAGTCTTTGAATCAAAAGCACATAAAGGAGACGATGTTTTACACACTTTAAACATTTAAATATATCAATTATTTACCAATAATTAAAGACACCGTCTATAATTGTCCTGTGGCACACTGCAGCAACAAATTGACACAAATACACATTTTCTTTGTCTCAACGGCTTTTTATGTCGTGTTTGTATGATGAGTATTTTTATTGACCTGCAAGAAATCTTCAGTAGTATTCTTATATATCAGTTGTAAGTG
The DNA here is from genome assembly GCA_900312555.1 of Lamprogrammus exutus. Classification (NCBI taxonomy): domain Eukaryota; kingdom Metazoa; phylum Chordata; class Actinopteri; order Ophidiiformes; family Ophidiidae; genus Lamprogrammus; species Lamprogrammus exutus. The sequence continues at coordinate 2,122 of OMOW01102219.1, read as the reverse complement.
GTGTAAACTTGTAAGATAAATACATGCACCCACTATTTATGCCTGGAAAACAAACCTGAGTTAGCAAAGCTACTGCAGAACATGTTCACTTTAACAGTATATTCCAGCACATCCTGTGCATTCAGCCTCTTTTTTATTGAAAAAAAAAAAAAAAAATAAAAAATTTTTTTAAAGCAGATAACCAGTCACTTTTAAAACTTCATTTGTCTGTGACTTTTCCAAAACGTTTGGGATATTTCCATAATTTCCTAAAACATTTCCAAGCCTTTCAAATTCCATGAATTTCCCAAGATTTTCATGACCGTAGAAACCACGTTTTAAGGAGGAATAACGGATGTTTTCTGATACAATACAAAATAACAGTAACAATACCTGACAGAATCAGTGAAGTTGTTAATTGATAACGGCAACTTGCTGTGCCAGATTGGTTTTGATCAATTCTACTAGTGATGCAAGTAAATGAACTCATATTGCCTATAAAGTGGGGGAGAAAAACTTCTGTAATAATCTGCCATGTCAGTTTTTGTCATTTTATGAATAAAATGAGTGATGAAAAACAATAAAGTTGATTTGATCTGTATCTGTTATTTCAGCCATTCTGCCATGATCGTCACTTTAAAGGTATTCAACTGATTTAACTGCACTCATTTGCTGATGGAGAAAATCCAAACTCTAGAAAGTTTATTTTGGAAAAAAATACTATTTCATCCACTGTGAAAGAAACTTTCCAGAATGTTCCTTTATCAAGTGGTGCTATCTTTAAAAAAAAGTAGAGGGATGTAGTCACTTTAAGATTATGCCACTTAAAAGCTTGTTAAAATGGACATGTTTGCAGTGCTTTACATTTCAACTGACAACTGAACACTTATGATGATGATGATGATGATGATGGAGAGGACATCATCATGTCATCATCCGAAGGAGCCACAGAGAAGAGCCGCACAGAGAGGGAAACCAAAACGAGTGAGCACACAGATGAGGCATGCAAGTACATTCAAATAAAGATTTATTCATAAATAAAAATCTGACACAGAAGAAAATTCCAAACAAAACTGCCATGCAGACAAGCACTTTTCTGTCAAATTCACTAAGAAACAGAGAATAATACAATTCCAATGCTAACTACAATTAACTATATTTAAAAATGAATTGAAATAAATAGTCTAAGGCCGCAAAATGTAATAAATAGGTGTAACTATTAGTGGTTAAAACACACAAAATGAGTTCCACAGGCTGACCAGCATCAAGGCATTTCATTAGCAGATATTAGTAGTTTTTCTCTCATCACAGATGTTTTTTTTTTTACAAGTTGTCCACCACAGCATGAGCTTGTGAGTGAAGTTAATAGTTGCATTGCACAGAATGATTTTCTGTATTTTAAAGGGGACATGTTGTGCTTTTTGGTCCCTCATGTTTACAGTGAAATATAGTAGTGTGTGTGTGTGTGTGTGTGTGTTGAACATGGTCGAAGTGTTGAAACCTGAGGTTGACACCTGTTGAAATGTATCAGGTAAGACAAACCAATAGGTCCTGAACTGCCCTGAAAGCTTTGCTTTTGATTGGTTGTTTATTTCTGTAACATGTTGACATCAACATGTACTACGTCTGAAGGTTTTGTCCAGGTTTTGCATGCTTTCAAGGGGACATATGTGGGGATTTCCATGTTCTTATTTTCATGCATGGGTCTTTTTTTGTGACCTTTGCAACAATTCTACTCTCCCTTGCTGCAACATCACTGTGCACACCCCATGTTTTTGATACTCTAGGCCACATTCCAAAAAGTCTGTTTTGCATGGTTCTCCTGATTGCCCTGTTGAGTTTTAATTCCACATAAATCACCTGCTGAAAATACATTATCCCACTTGTTTTATGGCTATTTATAAAAGAAAAAAATTCACACAGCATATGAATTTAAAATCAATTTGTTAACAATATATTGATTTTAAATGAATTAATTACTAGATGCCTTTCCTATTTGCAACTAGGCAAAGAGAGAGATACCTGGATGGGCCGTGTGTTAACTTTTGAGTCATTATTGGAAAATAATTCACAGCTCAATGCAGCAAATGACCAATCAGAATTCAGCATTACAGAGCGCAGTGTAACATTTCACCGTCAAAAT
>OMOW01102218.1:0-16683 GCA_900312555.1 Lamprogrammus exutus | reverse complement strand
CACGACGCTCTTCCGATCTATCTCTCCACTCCTCAGTTATGTGGTCCACACCTGACCTCGGCCTTGAGTGCGTTACTGTGCTTGTGCGCAGCAACACATTCAGTTTTGCAGTCAGGAGTGTCAGAAACTGTTCGCTCTTGCCAACTTAGCAACTTCTTCCTCAGATCTGGGCGACATTTCAGGCAACTTTAGCAGCTTAATTTAAAAATAGCCTTGTGACAAGTCTAGTGACTTTTTGAGCAGACATCAGCTTCTTTCCTGTGCTGCTGGAGCTTTGACTCACATGTGTGGGTTCAGATAACTAGGTTTGGTTAAGTGATCGGCAGTGTGTCCAAAACATGAAGGAGCTGCACCTGCTTCAGCAACCCCAATCACCACTGACCCAACTATCCTATTCTATTCTATTCTATTCCATTATTTGATCTGCACATAACCTAACACTATAGTTTGTTGATGTACAGCACAGATCATCAGACAGCTCCTAATATTCTGTATTCCTTTTAATCAAAACCAGCTGCAAAGCAACAAACAGCTGCTGATTTTAACCACTTCAAGAGCAGGAGGCTTTGGTCAAATTTAATTAGTTTAATTGCTTGTTTAACCAAAAATACCATTGCAAGAGACAATTTCAGTTCCGCCTGTTTGGTTTAGTTAATCCCATTGATGAATCACAAAGTTCACAGAATTGTAAATCAACAGAAACAAACTTTTTAGTTAGTAAGTAGTGTCTTTCTCCTTTTTTCCCTTTTATTTTAATTTCTCTTTCATTAGAATTCATCTTCTTTTTTGCTTTATTTTATGGCAAGGCTTTCAGTCATACCACATATACAAATGAGACTAAATTGGCTGTATGCTAAAGACAGATTCAAGTTTAATTCCGGCCTTGTAATACGGATTTAAATACAACTATTTAATAATACAAATATTTAAATCCTTGTGTTTGAAATGGGCTTGGGATGTATAATGAGGCTTTCCCCTGTTCGCTCAGGTGTATGTGGAGCTGCGTTTCACTCTGAGGGACTGTAACTCTATTCCTTGGGTGTCTGGTACCTGCAAGGAAACATTCAACCTGTTCTACCTGCAGACGGATGAGCCGCTCCCTGCGGGGACGCGGTTTCGCCCCACTGATTACGCCAAGGTCAGGATTCCATATGTTGGAAAATGGTTTGTTTTTCCAGCGCTGTCATCATTAAGTGCTAATTCATTATGTATGGTGGTTTTAAGGTGGACACCATAGCAGCAGATGAGAGCTTCACACAGACAGACCTTGGAGATCGCGTCCTTCGCCTCAATACCGAGATCAGGGAAGTGGGGCTGGTGACCCAAAAGGGCTTCTACTTGGCTTTCCAGGATGTGGGAGCATGTATTGCTCTGGTGTCTGTCAAGGTCAGTGAATCAAGTGGATTGCATTTCCTTACTGCCATGGACATGTCAGTTTTTACATTCTTTGTAATGTCTTTCACAAGGCCAGGAGTACGTCAAGGTCACGTTTCCCCTTTTTCCACAAGGTGTTCTACAAGCGCTGCCCATCGACTTTACGGAACCTGGCAGCCTTCCCTGACACAGTGCCCCACACGGATTCCTCGTCTCTGGTGGAAGTGAGGGGGGCATGTGTGGAGAATGCAGAAGAGAGGGACACACCCAAATTGTACTGTGGCGCTGATGGGGACTGGTTGGTACCTCTGGGCCGCTGTGTCTGTAGTATCGGCCACGAGGAGATGGATGGCTACTGCAAGGGTGAGCGCTGGTTTGGTATGTTTGTGTGTGTCTGTCCGCGTACTTGTGTGCGATAATTTTAGCCTAGTAAGCTCCACCAAATGTGTACCGAAGCTGCAGATGCAAACAGAATCTGTAAGTAGCTGTATGGGCTCTCTGACGGAGACAATGACAAAGAGGGAAACAAACACAAAGAAATGCAAAAAAAATAAAAATAGGGCGAAGAGAAGAGAGGAGAAGAGAAGAGAAGAGAGAAGAGGGCATTGCATCACATTAACAGATCTCAAGGGCCTACCAGTCATCCGCAAGAGCTTGAGATCTCAATTCCACACAACCTCTGTTCCCTCCTCTCATCTAAGACCCTGCATCCTTCTCTGATACTTATCATCCACATCTCTCTCCATCTCTCCTCAGCTCCACCTCCCCTCATCATCTTCTTCATCATTTCTTCGCCACTCTTGTCGTTTTTGTTTACCCTCCACCGACAGCCCTTATTTTCCCAACCCGTTCTTTTTTTTGTATCAGTCTCTCTTCATGCTTTCCTCTACATACTCAGCACTGCTGTGTGCCTCATCACCATGCTTTTATTCTAACCAATACTATGGAACATAATACAAAGAGATCTCTCTGTGTCAAACCAAGTTTTCTGACATTTCAAAATCCCAACTTTGGCTCTTGTGGAGACCTCTCTGGGCTCTCTATGCTGTTCAAATGGGGAAATCATTACTTGTAATGTCAAGCTGTTTTTGATTTTCTGATGTTTTTGTCTGCTGTTGCTTTGATAAATATACTGAAGCAGCAGGGTGAAAACACTCTCCCACGTATCATTTACATTAAAGCTCTCAAATCCAGGAACGCTGATAAATACCACAATGCTTTCTGGGATGTTTCCTCTCTAATTAGTCGTATCAACGTTGTATCAAATGTGGTCTGCTGTCAGCAGAGCAGATTAAGAAAAAGTTCAAGTAACTGTTGAGTTGTTCCACATAGTCTTTGGCCTGGTTTCTCAATTACACCGTGCATACAGACTGTGGCTAGCTAATTGCCTTCATTTGTTAGTTTCGCTGCTAATTTAGCTTGCATCTCGTGTTTTTTCTCTAAACTCCTCAACCCTCTCTTTCATTTATGTAGCTCAGGCTTACTCTTGCAATTAAGGCAGGTGCTAAATTGAGCCACACTGCATGATAACAATTGAAGTGCGCCCTGTGTTTCTAAATTTTGTATGCTTACAGATGTCTCAGCTGGTTGGGGGTGAGATTCATGTAGTACCCCTGTGGTGATGTGGTTACTCAGGTTATTACAGAGAGAACTCCAACAGTCATTAGTACAGCTGATATGTAGGACAGGCAATAATATCTCCTTTATTTGCTCCTCGGGTGTAATTTTTCTTTTTATCTTCTCAAGGCTTTTTCTCTCGTTTTTTTACTCTCTCTCTCATCCTCTGGGGTGAGCAACAAGCCTGTCAGGAAGGATCACAGAAGAGATGACATCTTAAGTAACATTGCTCTCATCGCGTCCCTTGTATATGTACTGCATCTTCTTCGTATGCATCCCCTTTGGCTGACAGTAGTCACGTCTCTTTGCTGTACCATAGTTTCAGCATCACATTATCAACAGGAGCCTGACAGCCTCCAATGAACGGGTCAGCTGTAAAATATATTTGAGAATATGCACATTTTCTGTGTTTTCCCATTTATTCGTTCGTGTTCATCTCATTCTCAGACAGAAGGTGACTGAGTTGTTGGGAGAGATGTTTCATGAAGAGCTGAGAATGTTTTAAGGAGATTCACACCACTGTTACAGCCAGCTTAAAAATAATTTCTGCTATGATTGAAAGAAAATATTTGCAATGCACTTGACAGTAATATGAGAATGTAACAATTCCAGGCAGTTGTATACTCCAGCACATTTACTACAGATGTGGCTAAAGGTGTTGATACCGTTTCAATAAAAAACAAACAAAATTAAACACAATTTTCTCTGAAATAAGTTGAAACTGACATAAGTAATTGGCAGCCACCATTATTTATTCCATATTTAATAGAACTGACACTTTGCTTTTGATTTCCGGTGTAACATATTATTTTAAATAATGAAACAAATGAAAATGGCAAATCACAAAATTATTGATACCCCTTAGAAGTGATAATAAATAATTGGATTGTAGTTTGGATATTTCAAGCCAACTATTTTCTTTAATTAGTATCACAGGTGTCTTCAAGCTTCTAATCAGTCATTCAGCGTATTTAAATGGACAAAATGTCATCCACTTTTTGCCACGTCTGTATATATATAGGAATTTAATGTGACATTAATGCTGCCTCTCTTGCATACCTTGCTCACTCTTCCTATTTGCTGCACCTGAGTCCTGCCTCCACAACTCCTCCCACCAGAGAACATGAGACATGATTGACAGTTTGAGGTAGTAATTCCCCTTAATGGTGATATGTTTGGGCTCAACGTTTTCCCCCAAATTGGATTAAATTGGTTGGAGCTGCTACAGAGACATCATAATTTTCATAGAGCACTCAATTTATGGATTCCAATCAGGAAATAATGAGGATTTCAGCAAATGCTGCCAAGAAAATGCTTTTAAAAAGGCAAGGAGGTTAGCACATTTCCTTTGCAGAGGTAATTCAAAGTGCATAACTTAGACATAAAAGGAGACATAATGGTTAAACAGAAATTAATTTAAAGTTGATGAACAATAACATTGTTTTAACAGAACATAGTTCACAAAAACAGAAACATAAAAAAAACATAAAATACATCAATTAAAAACAAGATAAATGTATTGTTGATATTGTAGCTTTAAATCTTATTCTTTCAAAACATCAACAACCACAAAGGTGACTTAAATATAAAGTGAAATACTGACATAGTCTCTCAGGCACCTGCACTAGAATTAAGGAAAGGTAATCAGAGGAAATTCCACTGCGTTTCATGATACAGCTTTTATTTAATTAACATGTATGTTTGCCACAGCTAGTAACTACAATTGCAGGGCCTCTATAAAAGCAAGAATTCAATTATGAACGAGACTCATGGTAGTTCCAGCAACCTTAAGTCTATAAATCTGCAAGGGCCACTCACAGCTCCCACATAACTGTGTGTAGCATCTGTCATTGTGGGGTTGTTGCTCTTTGTTGTGTTGGTGGCTACAGCTCGCAAACTAAAAAGATACAACGTGCAAATAAAAGAGCAGTGGAGCTATTGGATTTTTTTTTTTTCCACTTTTCTTCGAGCTTTCCCCTGCTTCCAGCCTTTGTGTCTGCTATATATTTCCCACGCTAATCCCTGAACTGGAAGCGGAGAGATGAAATTGATATTGATCTTCTCATCTGACTGTGGATCTGATGGCAAACAAGCACAAAATGTCTGTTCCTTTAATATTCACTTCTCTGGATCTGCAACATCCTTGGCAACAGAAAGAAGACGCACTGCTGTGTTACTCTGTAATACTGTGTAGGAGTAGTTACTGTTGGTTTCAGTGTATGCACATGCGCAGCATGCGAGCCTTGTGGTTGGTACTTGGGAGGTCTCAATGACTATTTTGTTGTTAGGGGCTGGAAAATAAAGCAGTTGAGGGAGAACTGGAGCTACTGTGCGCTCTAACAACCCTGAGGTAAAAAGCTGGTGAGCCAGACTTTACTTTGGCATCAGCTACGGTCCACAGTTGCTTGTGTATGGTTCACTTGGTGGTTCACTTGATGGTTGCGAAATGCAGTACATTCCCCATAGCCTTTGACTTGACTACACCTCACACTGTCATGATTACCAAAACATGCATTAAAATGAAGTTACATACTAACAATAATGTTGTCATCGTTCATTATTGTAATTATTTAGTGTTCTTATCATCAAAAGATTCCATAGGCCCTTGCAGAGGTTATGTTGTGATGCAGATGCGAGCTTTGCAAGTAGTTGCTGGAAGTTGAGGCGTGAACTTTCGATGACTTCTGCTTTCTCCTCGTTTTCATTTTGGAACACTGCTTCAAAGGGTAGTATGATCAAAGCTGTCTGAGAGGCAGCGTGGGGAAAGAGCAAAAGAGGGAGAGAGTGAGTGAGCAAGAGAGAGTGAGCGAGAGATAGAGATAGAGAGAGCGAATAGGGAAAACCCCAGCACTCCAAATATGAGCCAGCTCTGCAGTAGCACGTCCATCTCTCTCTCCCAACTCCCCAAACAGAGGCATCAGCGCTTATCAAACCCCACTCTCCACCCCAGCAGCATCCTGCCAGACTGTTTTGACATCTCAATCGAGTGCTTTATTATTCTATTACTTTCATTCAGTGTCAGACACAAGAGGATTACTCAGAGATAGGCTGGGCATATCATGACCTAGATAAGGCAACATCACAGTGCTAATGCTATTTGTTCCGTATCCTTTCGTCACGCCAGACATTCCCCAAGCATGGCACTGAGTGGGCGAAGCTAATAGAGATGTCTTTTGGAATTGGATTTGAATGAGAATAGATGAAGGTTAAATAGAACCTCTACAGCATTTTAAGAGATTACACCTGAATGCTGAACGTCTTAACCTTTTCAATAGAAACCATTTTTCATGGTGCCTCCTTTTCATGGAATCCAACAGTCCCTCAGTTCCCTTTGTTGTTGTTGACTAGAGATGAATTGTGAGGAAACAAATAGAAAGATTTTAGAACGACGGAAAAAAGTTTGTCAGTCTCTGTCCCATTACAGGGCTGACATAGAGAGACCTATAAAAGTCATTCACACTCCCATTCACCCCTACAGGCAATTTTAGATTTTTCTCAGTTCACCCAACCTCTACCCTGCCTCTCGCCCAATTACCCTGAACAGGACAAGTGGGTCTATAGAATGAATTGATGTTTGGATGGAGTCTGTGTTCCTTTCTGTTTTCTCCTTTCTGATCTCTCTAAGAAACTCACCATCCTTAATTTACTCACTGATGACCGCTACTGTCTTGACTTAACACACAAGCAAAGTACAATTTCATGCCCTTAAATTCAGGTACAGTAGAATAGGAGATGAGGACATTAATATGTTTGTATCTGCGTCACCTCACCATGCTCCTCTTCTGTCCATTAAGGACTGTGTTTACCTCAGCTTCTAACTGAGCCAGACTAGAGCATCACTCATTCTCTGTGAACTTCCCATCTGCATATCAAAGGTGAGAGTCCAGGGTAAACACAGTCTCTGGCTCCATCTGTCTCTGACAGCGCAAAGCCAAGAAAGAAAGCTTCCAACTCTACACACCCAAACAACTCAAAATATCTTAGTAGGATATGCAGCAGGTGATGCACTTCATTTGACTGAGCCATTGCAGCTGATCCATATTTCAAAACACGGGCGCTCTCGGATGACAAACTGAAAGTGTCAAACTGCTACTTATGAATTGCAGCCAAAGGAAGTCAAGATCGAACCAAAAATAACTTGTAACCAATATTGCCACAGACAAATGTCACTCTCCATCATTTCCACCCACCATCACTCAACCAACATTTTCGTCATCATTTGATCCTGCTTCTGTCTCACATACCTTCTGTCTGTTTTTCACATACCTTTTTAAGAATGGTTTGTTTTAGTATAAAACTGCATTTCTTTATGTTTATTAGGGGAAAATTATATACTGCGATATATAGTATTACTGTCCAAAACATCTCCTGCAATATACGTTAAATCAGTCATATCACTTTATGTGTCTTTTCAAGAGTCATTTTTCACTGTCCTTATCCTGTTTTATTCTATTTTCTTTCATTAATTTTGTTTGTGTCATTGGGATATAGTCACGTTTTCATACCATGAATACCAAAATATAGCACACACAGAGGAAATACACACCTTGAATGTGTGGCCCAAAGCAATAGAGAATTGTTGTGTTCATGATTTTCTCACGCTGTTGTGGTCCAAATTGTTCTTTAGTGAAAGATTTAGAGCTCAAAACAAACATCTTTATTTATGAAAATAAACTGTATTATCTGTTTATGCGGCACAATGCACAAGGGGAAGACACTGCAGATTCTAAATGAGGAAGATTATATATACTGAGGGCGGATGATGATCAAAAGGCTGGTGCTATATTGAGATGGAAGCAGTGTATTTAGTCATATTTGGGCAAAAAATGTGACAAACATATTATCTTGGGCATGTGAATGCTTGAATGTACTGCGGAAAAGTTATCCTGGAATCGCTTAAAAAGTTTCAATGGACATTTTGATACTTTTTGGTGAAACTGTGTCACCTCCTGAATCTTTTGCAGCATAGATCCATGCTGAATTCTAAATGTTAGAATTTATGCTCTCTGACAGTGAGGAAACTTCTAACTTTTCAGGGCAGCTTTCTAAGCCTGCAGGAGGAGAGTGTTTAATCCTCAAAAGATTCTGGGTGGAGTATTGCTTTAATATGTCAGTGAATATTGGACTTAGATTCAAGCAGTGGGGAATCCATAGTGGTGCTCTGTTCTGCTGGATGTGTAAGGCAAGCCGAGTGAGTTTATGTTAAATAACAATTAAATACAACAACACAAGAAGATCTGAATGCTGACACCTCTTCATTACCTCAAGCTTGACTCAAAGACTACTGTGTATAATGCAAGTTAATACATGTGCAACATATTACTTTGTACATACAGCATAATTCCCAATTTCAATTAACCTTGTCACAAAATGATTTGCATTCAATGTTGTTGATGGACCCCTTTGTGAGAAAATCTCCTAGCGGTATAAACGTTTTCCATATGAACGGGTCTCCTGTTCAAGTGCCTCACTGGTAGACTCGCGCTAGCTTATCTCCCATTGTATAATACTGGTTGTAGCGGTCTAAGTCATGGTGATATTTCAGAACTAAAATGTCTGATAAGGAAGAAAGAATATCTGAGATAAATCTGAAATCTTGTAACTGTCTTAAACTATCAAATAACACATATTAATTCACCTTGGAAAGCACAATGGCACTGGTACACAACGTGAAGTATCCACATGTGGAACATATGACCTGCCGCCCCCCTTTTATACAGTTATGGCATCCCACAGCAACACAAGTAGTCTGTGATTGTATACAAATCATTTACTGTAACAGAACCAGTGTCACAATCAAAGGAAACGAGCAATAAATGCCATAGCCAACAACAGGTTAAACACGGAGATCTGTCTACCATGGTACTAGTGTCACATGACTGGTTGCTAGACTATTCTATTGCCATCAAAGAAAGAGTATTAAGCTTTTAATGGTGAAATTTAACTGCGTATTTATTTTATTTTCTGTGCACAGCAGTATGGGCTTGGATTGACAATACGCATTACGATATTCTTCTTTTCATTATTAAAAATCCCTTGCATGACAAAAAGGTCTAATAACTGATATTGAGCTAAATTAGATTTCATTATTCGTGTGTTTGTGATGTTTGGAAAGTTTTTAATGGAAAATGGTGATATGAGTAGTGTAATTGCTTTCTGATGGTGATCTCCCCAGCTCATACATGAGTGCAGGGAGCAGCTGGAAATTCAAATCAATGTGTGTTCATTGCCTTTGGCAGGAGCTCAACGCAGGGGAAAAGTAATATCCAAGTGAATGAGGTGCCTCAAAATTGGAAACTGGGTGACAAATTACTCTTCTCATTAGGAGTTAAGCAGCAATATGATTTTTGGGGATGATGTCTGTCTGTGTGTCAGTCTTTCTTTGCGTCACTTTTCACTTAATGTAATTTCCCTAATGTCCGTCTCTTTATGCAAATTGTGTTTTTATGTCTTGCTTTTCTGTTTTATTTTGTTTGTCTATTTCTCTCTCCAACGTTCACCTCACCTCTTAGTTGAAACAAATCACTGTTGTGCTTTTAATTAATGCCAGTTAATAGGAGTATAAAGCTCTCTCACTTGTCACTTGTTTCTGAAATAATGTATGTGGTAGGGTAGGAGCTTGTTTGGTGCATCATCTGGTGCGCAGTATTTGCCAGTGTAAAGATACACCAAACCACACGATAATGTACTTCTAATTGTGTAGAGGCTAGCCGGGTCTGGAGGTCAGCTCAGACTAGACTTAGCAGGGTTACATTTAACTGGGAAAAGAGCTGAAAACCTTTCAACTACCTCACGGCATGTTGTCTTTACCCTCTATCCTTTCTCCTTGGCTGCCAGCCTGCAGCCTCCTCTCTTTTGTGTTGCTTGTTTAAATCGCACAAAGACATATTGCAATATAGGAGAAGTACCATACCCACTCTACTTTACATACTAATTTGTAATTGTTAACTTGAGGGATTCTGCCACCCATCAGCCAATCGGGAACAAGCATTTTCCATAGCCAAGGTATGAGCTTACAGTAATGGTTCTCAATCATGGTCCTCAAATACAAAAATTTCCATGTCTCACTGCTCTGCTCCGCCTGATCAGTTGAATTAGGTGTGTTCACTTGATCACAAGTTTGTGCTTCCAAGCTCTCCATTGGCTAAACATGCCTGATTTAGTTAATAAGAGGTGGGTAAAACAGGGACAGATGGAAAATATGCAGTGCTGTGATACTTGAAGAGCAGGATTGAGAACCAGTGGTTTATTTTGAAGGATATGTATACATGTTGGAGGAACAAGAGGTGGTTGATTTTCCATTCTATCATATGAGCTGAAACATTTCATTTGAAGGTCAAAATTTGATTTGATTGAATAGCAGAAATTGTTATGATGAGTAAATCCATCAGGCTGTTTGCCGTGAAGATTTGATTAAATTTTTTTTCTATCAATGCATTGTTTGTCTTATAGCTTACATACTGTGTTTATTTTTTCATTTTAAACGTATTACCCCAACCACCTGCACATAGTCCCCAAACACATATATTCATACAGACACAAATCACCCTGCAATATAGCTATCTCCAGATTCCCAGAATATTAAATAATTGCAATATTAGTACTTCATTTTTCTCAGCTGAGATAAGCCCAGGGAGGAGGAGGCAATCTGCAATGGTTATTGCCATCTTCTGATAAGCTTTGAGGTAAGAGTGAAGGAGAGGAAAGCAGGAAGAAAGACAGGCACAGAAAGAAGACTGGAAGTGAGATGAAGAAAATCATGAAAACGTGATTTTTACAGTTTTGTAGAAAGAGGGAAATTATAGCATAGCGAAACAGTTGGAGAGAAAATTGGTGAGATAAGGAAGGTGGTGAGGGAATAGAACTGGGAAGGTAAAATGGAAGAAAACTGGAGGAAGTAATGAGGGAGGAAAGTGAACCTGCGTAAGGATGGAAAACTGAATACTAAGAAAGTCTGGGTCAGCAGAATGGGACACAGAAAGTGATGGAGGTTTTTAGACTGAATGCGGACTGTAATTGCATTTTCATAATGTATTATTTGTATGTTAATAGCACAATTGTTTACCTGCATGACAGACCACACAAACATTCCTAATTCTACATCTGAGGGGTTTGGAAACAGGTGATTCTCTTCAACTCTGCTCTCTGAAGTGAAAGAGGTGCGACAGAGCATTTTCCATAGCACCATCATTTATTGTTCACTTTTAACACTGTTCTGCACACTGACCTGATAATGTAAATTAAATGGAAAATGAAGCCAAAACAGCTTATTGTGCCCAAAATGCTACGCACAATTCCAAATTTAAAAAAATAAAGCAAATGCGTTAATTAGCTGTAATTTTTCATTCTTATAAAGAATAGAAATTGTAATTGTGTAATTTGTCATATGTATTTTAAGTATCCTCTTGTGCAATCGCTTTAATGAGGCTATAAGATGCTTATATATTCAAAACCAAATCATTTTAATGGCTCCACACATCATTTGAAAATCATTTTGAATGTCTTCTACTTTATTTTAGACACACTTATTCATAGTCCAGAATAACATATGTCTGTCTGTTGAAACCTTCTGATCTTTTCTAGATTCTAAAATAAAAATGCATTTGAATTGATAGATCCACTGGTAGGTAAAGGTTTAAAGATGGTAACTTATTAGTCGATGTCACATCAATTTAAAATACGATGAAAGAAGTTCAGTGATACTCCAATAGTGCAGCATTTGTTGTAGCTTTGTTGTAAGGCCAGCAGTTTCCAAAATCTTCCTGCTATTCCCCAGCTGCTGACACAAAATGTCTTGAACAGACCTGCAATGAGAGAGTATCAACAGCTGTTTTTCTCTCTTGTTCTGCTGCAGCACTGGAGCCTCACAAACCCAGAATACATCTTACAGTTTTCTCTACAAGATCTATGTCAGGAAAATCTCTCCTGAGAAGCAGTTGAGCACTTGACCAGATACACTTACAGTCTGAATCCAAGACTATGCAGAGTTTAGACGTCCACTCGACTTCACACGGCTTGAAGTTCCGTAAACAATCAAGAAATGTACTTTTTTATTTTTTACTAATTCACTACTAGTGCACAATGAGAGTAGAGCATTTTGTAGCTGCTTGCACGTCACTATAAATCATAGTACCATGGAAGCCATTCTTTGGCCTATCAGCTAATGCGTTTATAAAAAGAAAATTAGATTTTCAGGGAGATTGTGATTCTTTATCAAGAATAGGAGCATTACAGGTGTGCACCATTTGTTAGACTGGACAATGGGCAGAACCATAAGCACCCAGCTTGGTAAGCTAATAAGGAGGCGACAATGATCCATAGTATCTCGGGAAATAAGGTCAAACCACAGGTGAGGAGAGAGAAGCAGCTGGGGGTTTGAATCAAATGCATGTGCGCTGATGGAAATGCAAAGTTGCATGAAGAACACTAACCTTCTGCAACTGGCCTCTCCCGCCACCTTTCTTTTTCTACCCAGCTTGTAAGCCTGGCTTCTTCAAGGCGTACGCTGGGAACACTAAATGCTCCAAGTGTCCTCCGCACAGCTCCAGCCATGACCAGGCCGCCACCATCTGTCACTGTGACAAAGGTTTCTACAGGGCCATTGCAGACCCGTCCACCATCGCTTGCACAAGTTAGTAGAACAGCTACAACAGCCTGTGTGTCTCTGCTGTTTCCTGTCTGCTTCAGTTATGTAAGATTTCAAATTAATTTACATTCAGTTCACTCTGGCTCCCTGCATTCTTGATTGTATTCTATCATCTGTGGTGGATGAAGTACCTCAAAGACTACTTGAGGTTTACTCGAGTGAAAGTAGAGACATCATCATTCAAAATTGCTTCATTAAAGGTAAAATTCTCCCATTAGAAAAATACTTGAGAAAAAAGTAATTAAGCATCCAAAGTTAATTTCAATTAAGTATCATAAGCATATTTGAGAACTGTTTGAGGGAGAACTTTTCTACATTTAAATAGGCTGAATGACTGATTATAAGATTGAAGCCACCTGTGACACTAATTAAAGAAAATAGTCTGCTTGAAATATCACTACAATATAATTATTTATTATCACTTCCAAGGGGTATCAATAATTTTGTCCAGTCATTTTCAATTGTTTTATTATTTAAAATAATATGTTACATCAGAAATCAAAAGCAAAGTGTCAGTTCTATTAAATATGGAATTAAGAATTGTGGATGCAAATTACTCTTGTTAGTTTCAACTTATTTTCATAATTGTGGGTTTTTTGTTTTTATTATAAGGGTACCAACACTTTAGCCTGCATGACCGCTACATTTAACCATGCAATTGTTTTATTTGTTCTGTTGTACGTTTGTGTTGTGTTACTGCTCTCCATTGCTTATGAGTTTCTCCATTGTTTTCTATGCAAGCGAAATACAGCTACTACCTCAATGGAAAATTGGAAAACAAATGCTGTTGTTATACAATGATGACACTTATGGGACATAGAATGAAACATTGCAGAACATATTGAAAGACACCCACACCCCTACCTACATACACATTCAGATACACACTCAAGCTGTGTCCCTAAGGTATACTACACACCCACACGTTTTGGTGTACTTTATGCACTAAATAGTGTGGTATTTTCAGCAGTAGTGTGCAAAAATATGAACATACTTATTTCTTTGCATCTCTGTGTTGCATTGTGAAACAATTGTGTCCATTGTGACCACACTCTAGAACAGACTATACAACAGAATGTAGTACACATAATCACAGTGTTGACCAAACAACATACTATTTAGTAAAAATGTTCAAATCCAAACATATTCAGCTCCATACAATAGATCCACTGAAAAAGTGTCAACATCAAAATACAAAATTAGTATAGTTTTTCCACAGTGTAAAAATGATCTCCTTACCTAATTTTACTTTTTTTAATGTGTGCTTGAGGATTACAAATAATATTTAGTTAGAAGATATTAAAACATTGAAAAGATGCGTGTTCCACCCTGATGGTTGCTTACTTGTCCCTCCTCAACTTCCTCCATGTTCACCTTCATTTGCCAACTTATGGCCAAATAAAATAGAAGGAGTGTTTATTTATTTTGGAATACCTTACAGTTTGTATTTTATTTTAGAGCTTTGCTTGGAAATCAGGAATGATCACAGAGAAGAACCTCTGCTCGTTTGCGTTGAAAGGAGCCAGCTGAGGTGCCTTGGGCATCTCATTAGGATGCCACCCTAATGCCTCCCTGAGGAAGTATTCTGGCCACGTCCAACTGGGAGGAGACCATGGGGCAGGCCTAGAACATGCTGAAGGGATTATTTATCCCATCTGGCCTTGCAACACCTTGGGATCCCCCAGGAAGACCTGGAGGAAGTGACTAGGGAGAGGGACACATGGGCTATGGATGGAGGGGTGGATGGATATTGTTCACTGCGTCATTTCTCATAAACAACTAAATAGTGTATTATGTGGACATCCATCCCTGTGTTCAAGCAGTTTCTCTCTGTGTCTCTCTCTATCTCTCTCTCTCTCTCTCTCTCTCTGTCTGTCTCTCTAATGCCTCTTCTGTCTCTTTAGGACCTCCGTCCGCTCCCAGGAACCTGGTCTCGTTGATCAATGACACGGCTCTCTTCTTGCAGTGGATGCCTCCTAGCGACACAGGAGGCAGGAAGGACATCACTTACAACATCCTTTGCCAGAGATGTGATGACAGTGACAGTGGCGTGGTGCAGTGTGAACCATGTGAGCCTGACCTGAGGTTCATTCCACTGCCCCTTGGTCTTACTGGCACTTCTGTAGCTGTAGTAGATTTTGCAATGCGCACCAATTACACTTTCCATGTGGAGGCTGTGAATGGTGTATCTGGACTGGGTGTGGCTGCGCGCTCACTGGCCAATGTCACCATCAATACACACCAGGGGGGTGAGTTAAAGAGCTCTGCTTGCTTTATCAATCATGCTTTTAATACTTCTAATTATGTCTCTTTTATCTTGAAATCTTGAAGTTGCAACAAGCATCACAAATGCTTCTCTACCTTTGTGCCTTTGTGATAAATCTCACGAACAGCTTTTCTTAATTGCTTTGGCACTTTTCCTGAAACGTTCTCAGTTCTCAAAACTAAAAGTGCATTTCCCAGACAGCAAAAGCAGCACAGCACAATACTTAATCTCACCTGCGAAATGCTGTAATTCACCCAAAACATTTAGCTCATGTTTCAAAATGAAGTAATTGTGCCAGCGAATAAGTCTATGCCACCAAAGGTCCCTGGATCATTGTGTAGAGCCAAGAGAGCAAAATATTCTGACATATTGTCAGTATGGAAATGTACCCTAGAATTTTGTTCCTCATCCCCAAATTTCTGAGGCACAGCATTTCATCACTTTTTCACTCACACTGATTGCTGACTTTACCAGACTATCATTATATAATATAATTTATCTGTTGCTAACTGATTGCGATTGTGCACCAAACCAGGTACCACATACATTTGTGTCATATACACCAATTTCAATCATACAAGGTTCCACATTGCTGTATACTGTAAGAAAAGGTTTTACTGTACAAGACCTACACTAATGGAGCACTCACCATAAGGACACAATTTTTATTGTAATTTTCTTACAACAAAGAACAATACACACTAAACGCACCAGTTGCTGCCTGGCCACAGGTTTTCATCAACCTCACAATGGATATTCTCCCTTGCAATGCATTGTGGGAAAAATCTTTCTGCATATTGCCGCACATCCTCACTCCTCTCCCTCCTTCATGAGCAGGAAGTTTCCTCTGGTCAATATGCACCTGACCAGGTTCATTCATGTTCAGACATTGCCCTGTTTCACCAGTGCACAAGCTGTGTAAATACGCTTGCAATTCCAACATATTTGCGAGTTTCACCTGTGAAATAACTTGACAGCATGTGTCACTGGTTGATCTAAGATCTTGGAAACTCCCCCTCACAAGTGAAATGTATGATTCATCTGACAAGCATTTAATTCAGCAGCCATTACAACATTACCACATAAACACTATCATGACTATCATGATGATATAGATAAAGATTTAGAAAGCTGAATGAACCATTTTGCATCTGATGATTTACACAATGAACAGACATGTATTTAGTTATTTGGATGACTAAATTGAAGCATCAGACTGGTGAAATATTATTATTATTATTATTATATACAATATTTTACAAACTAGTGAACTAGTGGGATTAAAAATAAATGAATAAATAAAATCTGGATTTTTATTCTCTTTGATTCATCCTCCTCCTGCTCACTCTTACACACTCCCTAACAAGTGAACATGGATTAGGTGGATCTTAAAATCTCAGTTTAAAAAAAAAAAAGAAGTCTATACTTCTTGCAATAATCTGTTCCTTCTGCACCAAAAAGTGAGGTTTGGGGTATTGAGTGGAGCTTGTTGTGTGGGACCAGTCTGGTTCAGATCTGTAGTGTGATCCTGGATCCCTTGTGATCAGTGGTAATATGACTGCCCACTGTCACTGATAAATGGAGCTGTACCTCCAGGCTTTAGTGGTGATGCAGTATTGCTGTGCATCATGGGCGTAGGAAAGTTGGACTGCAGTTTTTGGCTGAACATGAAAACTGTACTTTAGTTTAGTCATCAACTTTAGTCTACAGTTTATGCATTCTATAGTTGGTTGCTTATCTTTTTGCTGGACAGACTGACATTAACAGGTTAAATTAAATA
>OMOW01102217.1:0-11304 GCA_900312555.1 Lamprogrammus exutus | reverse complement strand
TTCAGCCCCTGTACTTAACATCTAAACTCTCTCACACACACACACACACAGATACACACACAAAGCCAGACACACACACACACACAATCGCCCTTTTTGTTCCCTTTCTCATGCATCCTTCTGTTGTCCATCCCAGTCTACAAGCACCACCATTCGCTGCCACACACTCACCCAGCCACCCACGTAATATCACTTGACATGTCACTCAAGGTCGCTCAATGACTCCAGCTCTGTTCATCCCTCCGTTCTTGCCATTAGGCTGCTCCCATTTCCTATATCACCCCTGGGGCCATTGTCTGTAACATACATTAGAAGCTTTCACTTCCAAAGGGACGACGGGGCCATTAAATGAGCAGCCAGTGACAGACAAAGTGGCACCTCCCCATTAGCCGTGTCGCCTCTCAGAAGTAGAGGAAGACAACTTAACCAAAGTTGTTATTTGCCTTAAAACGGCAAGAAAAACAAAACGAAATGAGGCAATCAATCAGAATAAATTCCTTATCGGTGTTCTCTTCATTTCCATTGGGTACTTTCTAAACTCTTTTGCCCGAACATTGGCTGTTTGTCCCATTACGAAAAGGGACCAGTTGATATTGTTTGCGTAGGAGTGTTATCTTGGCAAGGTCAACCCACTGAAACCATTTACCAGCTCAAATGCATTGATTTATTCTGTTATTATGTCACGGCCACAGCAACAAATCATTTCTGATGGACTGGCATGCGTTCGTTTAAATCGCGCATCAGAGGATACTGTAGTTATGGTCAGTCTCAGTGTTGAAGATTCATTTTTAATTGAACTGAAGGTAACCATAGCAACAAGACTGACTAAAGTTCTATTTTACAAGTTAACCCTCAATAATTGAAACTGACCTATCCATGGATTGAACAATATGGACAAACAAGTGGTAAATGGCCTTGGTATATGCGTAATACAATCCCTGCCTCATCTCTATTTTCATATATCAAGACACCTTGAAGTATATTATCACATATATACTGTATGTATTTGAATGTTTGACTGACCTGCAGTTATTCAAAACTACTACATTTTAAAAAGACAAATCAAGATGCTGTGAAAGGGCGAATCTGAGTCAATTTCATCCCTGCACCGAGATCATTTCTAAGCCTTTCCTATACTTTGACGGAGACATAAACGAGCAGAATGTGCTGTGATGTTTCACACTTTTCCCCAAACACCCATTTACTATACTCAGTTTAGTCAGGCACAAACAGTAATGGCAGTGTAGCTTGCAAATCACTCAACTGGACAGAGATCAAAAGGAGGTGGCTCAAATTCAATGCCACTTTGAAAGAGAAGGAAATTTTCCATCAATCCCATGTTGAAATAGCAACATAGCGTTCCTTTATGTGTGTGCAAGCGTGTGTGCCACTCTTAAGCAACGCAACACTCACCCTGAGCCTTCGTCCGTACACCGTGACCTGGCCACGAGCCTGCTCCTTCCTCTGCCTCCACTCCACCAGGTTGAGCCCGTTGTCGATGGCCAGGGTGACGTTCCTCTTGCTCACCGTGGGGTTGACCGTGCCGGCCAACAGGTGAGGCTCGGTGTGCAGGGACACCTCCATTCCGTTGGCCAGCACCAGTCGCACGGAGCCATCGAGACCAATGAAGTAGCTGTTTCGGACTTGTTCTGAAGTACAGAGGCGATGAGGAAATAATTGATTGGGATGGAGAGGATAGACACGATCAAAGCATCCCGTAGCTGATGTAAGAGGACTACTCTAATCTGATATTCATGTTGGTGAGACACATACTTAATGAGTTAAAATGGCTGCTCAGCAAGAAGCAAGCCCTCAGCAGCAGTATTTAACTGAAAGCCTGCGATAATGTTGGGTCTGTGACAACAAAGATCGATAGCGAGAGGTTTCAGAGCACCAGTAAAGTAAAGTTTTACAGCTGTTGCAGTAGCCCGGAGGATATAGAGGGAATGAAAACTATCAAAGCAGCTAGCTTGCCTGTGGCCACACAGAGTACAAAGGGTGAAACACACACACACACAAAACACATGCACACACAAACACATTCACAAGGGATAAATCTGAGCCTGTCTGTTACTGTCCCCAGGTGATGACAGCCTGTGTTCCAGCTCCAGACCAGTGACTAATGTTTCCACTGAGCATCTCATGTACATTCATCTGAGAGCGTCTCCGTCTCACCTCCTGTCAGCAGACTGATAAGGACCAGGACGAATATTATTCTCATTAAGAGCAGTTAAAAATTAATGGCTTGTCAAACTGCGTATTAATTAGTTGACGTCATTTCACAGGAAAAAACAATCAAAACATAGCCTTTGTAACGTCCTCGTGATGGCACGTCAGGTTAAAGTGCAGTCGGCGTGTTTTCCTGCAGCTTAATTTTGCGCAGAGAACAATCATAAACATTCAATTGCAGCAAATAGTTTTGTATCTTGTTTTGCATGGAGAGCCCGAGGATGTGTTGTGCTGCTGAGCAAGAGAAATGGGCAGAGGAGACAGGGCCGACCTTGCACTGGCCCTTACCTCTCTCCATCATGCCGACACTTCAGGGGTTGAGCGAGTGCCTCTGGGGCAGACCCGACCAAAAGGAGGCTGTGCTCTGAGGCCAGATGAAGCTGAAAATACTGCTGAAACTGGAGTTCACACTCTAATGCATGTGCAGTGTTCAGCAAGGGAGGAATCTGCCCCTCACTGACATTTAAGGGAGCTGTAGTCTAATCAAAACAGAGCCAAATGATGGAATAATACATCTGATTAGCGAGCCTTGGCTGAAAGATTTACGTGCTTCTTTGTTTATGGTTGTTATCACTTTCCAATTCATCCAGTTTACATACATGCATGAAAGCGTTTCTCTGTTTCATGCTGCAACAGGACACTTTACAGTTTGTAGGAAACGGGGTCGTCTCATGCTCAGAATATGCGTCTACTACTAAAAATGCTAAATACTTCTAATAATGCTGCAAAACAGCCAAGATCCCTCAAAGTTATTAAAAATAAAATGGGTAAAATTTGCATTGCAAATTGCATTTTTCATGCTTTTAACATCCTCTCCTTGCTGTAAAAAAAAATAAATCCAAAATGAACCATAAATATTTAATATACAACAAACGTTTCCCTATTTACTTATATTTATAATTTCTTTTTTCTTTTTCCCTGTAAGTACTTGACTTCTCAGAACACCACAAACACCTCTAACGCTTGCCCAGAAGAGAACAAACGCGTAACCAGATGACCAGAAAAGAATCTTGACAGAGTCGGTGCATTCATGTGTTATGTGATCACCCAATTGCAAGCTTTCAAAGCAGACAATAGTGAATTAATTAACGGCAGAGCTCCTGGCGCCGCTCTTCTCACAGGGAGATGTCTAAGACAAGGTCACAACATGGAGGTGACCAGTCCAATATGAGCAACGGTGAGAAACCAGAGCCTGTCCTCTTCCATTTCACACATGGCATTACAGAGAGTCAGTGGGGACGTTAAAATCAAATATTAGTGGGTGGGAGGGTGTGTGTAGTGTGGTGTTTAAGAGCTGCAAACAAAGCGAGTAAGTGGTCCAAGCACAAAACAGGACATCAGAATGTCTCAGTACTAAAGACAAATCAGGTGTCAGGGGACTGAGCCTGCCTGTTTCTCTCTGACTAGATTTCCAAAACCTGGGGGATGTCAGGCAGGCCACCATCACTGTGTTTTATGAATTGGGTTTTAGACAGAAAATCAATAAGTGTTTTCATACTGGTAAGAGGGAGATTTCACTGAAACAAGAAAAAGCACACTAGCAAACAAATACTGCTGTGAGTACGCTGTTATTAATAAGACCCTAGGCATATCTTCAATATCGACTTCATATCAGTGGATTCTTTTTTGTCTTACATTTGTTACCGCCCCCTGAAATTTAGTCATTTCCAATTCCGAGTGTTGGAATAATCCTTGTCGTGACAAACCCCTCCGCTGGCCTGGGGACGGAGCGGATACCTACATTTACTGAGATTCACAGTAAAGTTATGGCGCAACTGTACAATATATGCTGATTCTAATTTGAGGATATAGTGTGTTTGTACTGGGTGAACAACAAAATGAGGTATGTCTAATATTGCCTGATTTTGAACGTGGTGTTGATGGACGTTATTCTCCCACAATGCAATGCAATGAAAATGGTCGAGCTGCTTATAGATGGAAGAAGTTAAAACTAATTGTATCATCAGCAAAACTGTAAAGTACATTGATTTCTTGTGTACTAACTGCAAAAACAGTATACTTTCAACATTAGTACTATGTCAACATAGCGCAGACATATTACTGGTTGTTCTGCTGCTGGGAACCTAATTTGGGTATTCATGTGTTGCTATGGGTGCTGCTGCTGTGGGAACCTCCAGGAGACAATTAAGATGTTTAAAGTATCACCTGTAAAGTAAGAAAATTATGAAATTCGCAAGAGTGAAAAAGAATTACAATTCAAAGCCTGTTAAGTACTCAACATTGTTACTGTTCCATCTACGATACACACAAATACTATAGCAAATAAGGGTCCAAATTTGTGTGTATTAATAGAAGATAATCATCTGGTTTACAGAACACAGAGAAGTTCATAACTTAACATTAAACACCTTTTGCTGTTGAAACAAAAAACTGATTTTGGCACTTCCACAGACCCATAATATCTAAATAACCGCCTGCTCCAGTTGTGAGCCGCAGTATACGACGCTCACCTTGCATGAGTGTGTAGAAGGTGCCAGAGGCTGACAGGTTGGTAGTGACTGTGATGTCCTCTTTGTTGGAGTCCTCCGTCTGGATACGGACTGAGCTGTCTGTGTCTGTACGGTAGCTGCTCACTCGGCCCGTGGGGTAAGTGACGTTTGTCAGACGACCGTAACTGTCATACCTGCAAAGGAGCACACTGATGTGAGCAAAGTGGGCCATGTCGTGGAAATGGCAGATAAAACGTAACCAGAGTGGAATCTTAAAACACGCTGCAGTGTCTAACAAGATTTTCCCGAATCAAAAGGAAGCGGTTGTAATTATACATGCAAGTCAAGTACTGTATGACTAAATGCATGTAGGATTTATTGTGGAAATGAGTTGACAGCTGTAATAAACTGTAATTAGAAGTAGGAATTGGGAATTTATTTAGCAGGATCCTGTATCACACACTTCGTGTCACAAATTCTGGAAATGTGTCATAGCAGGCAGTTAAAAAATCAGCAAATCACTCGATGTTCACGGCCCAAGGTGATAAAAGTCAAAAGCGACATTTATAATCA
The DNA here is from genome assembly GCA_900312555.1 of Lamprogrammus exutus. Taxonomy (NCBI): domain Eukaryota; kingdom Metazoa; phylum Chordata; class Actinopteri; order Ophidiiformes; family Ophidiidae; genus Lamprogrammus; species Lamprogrammus exutus. The sequence goes on along the minus strand of OMOW01102217.1, from coordinate 6,052 downwards.
CAGTAATATTATCAACACAGCTTTTAAAAAAGTGAGCAATATCTCGTAAATAAAAAGTGAGTCTGTGGCAAATGAACTTTTCATTTTTTGGCAAACTACTTATTATCCCCAAAGATTAGTTATATCACCTAATCTCATTATCTATGCAATAGGAGTGCTGAGGTGAGACTCCTTGGAGAGATGCGGCGTCATCGTAGCCTCCAAATCAGTCAGTTCATCACATAGAGAAGCATGAGTGGCCAGATTGTTTCATTTCACTCAGCGGCATCACATCAGCACGGAACAATTTGAAATCTCTCAGTTTGCCAGCGCTCCAGAATGGGAGCGAGTGAACGCTGCTGCATTACTTAGGATGAGGACTTCTATCTGCGTTCTGAATACAGATTGAAAAGCCTTCTTCGATGTTGCTGCCTGCCATAATAAAGCCTTTAATAAATGAGATGGCAGGCGCTGGTTTAGGGATATTTCCTCAGCACCGTCATCTCAGATATCCAATAAGGAAAGGAAGGAGCGGGAGAGGAATCATCTCCCAGAGATAAACGTTATCTGATCTCAGCCTGGAGTACAGACTGAGATTCATAGACGTTTCCTTCCACTTCAGGAAAGGCTAAATATCAGAGTAATTTACAGTAATTCTGAAGCATTTTCCCACTTTCTAACCTGTCCTTTAAAGTTGCACGTTGACTGTACTGTACCACATTTAACTGTTCCATTGATTTGACAGAAATAGCATTTCTGTCCGCCTTCACCTCTGAACAAAGGAGTCAGTCCACAAGACAGAAATGTCATTTTAGAGCAACACTGCATGCCCCAGCTTGATTGCTGACCCAAACTCCCTCCATCTCAATTAGAGCCTTGAGCTAGAGCCACTCGGTGGACTCGACCGCTGAGCTCTAATGGCCCTGAGCTGCTTCGACTCAGCTGCCTATTAGCTTGGTTTCTCTGGACGCGAGGAGCGTGCGGGGGCAGGGTGCTCAGCAGAAGGAGAGGACTACTTTCCCCCCGGATGACCACAAGTCCGTTCAGATCGCATCACCTCTGTGTCACACGCTAGCACTATGACCTTTCACGCTGGGGCCCAACAATAGGCGGGCCCTTCCAGCATTCCTAATCTCAACACTACAACAAATTATTCTCCTATTTTCACTTCCGCGCACTGCCCGAGGATTTCATAACTTATCTGGCTGATGATTGCGGATTAAGTAATGTAGGGGGGCATTAGCCATGAGATTGCTTCTACTGCATTGACAATTGTTCTACACGATTTAGCTGTTAGATTTTGATGTATTTAATCAACTTTGGATTGTTTGCTTGAACCCAGTGGCTAAAGTGCATTTATTACTAGATAGAGGAATTACTGCCAAATTGGAGGATAAGAAAACAATTAGGCGTACTTCAGAATATTACACGATGTAACAGATTTACAGTAACCCTTAAGCATAAGCACTCATCATTACAACAAAAACATTAGAGGGTCAGCAGAGCATCTGCGTATATAGTAAATGTCAGAGCTGATGAGGTTGCCAAGGGTTACAACGGAAAGACCATGTAGCAGATGTCTTTTGTTCTCCACTCAGTCCTTTGTGTTTTGTATTTGCATCCACCTGAATTAATTTCACTCTATAGGCCACAGGACTTAAGTACACATTAATTAATTTAGGGTAAAATGTGCAGCGGTGCACTTTGGTGTGCAGAGATAAATGGAGGTTCTGTTTCAATTCTGATGGCAGCAAATTATAGTTTTGACCCTCAGGTGGTGGAGTGACCTTCAAAGCTAATTATTCACAAAAAACAAACACTCTTTATTGAGTGTAAATGAAACACGAATCGTCCAACTTGCCCGTAGGCAAATATAAATTCATTGTTTAATGTACAGGAGAAATAAAGGAAATGGAACCATTCATTTTGCTTACAAACACATTCTTAGAGTTTGTGCAAATGCATAATCGTCTTTTAAAGAAAGGGCAAACACACTCTCCGTCCTTCCCATACTCTCCAACAGCATGCATGTTTTGGGAAATGAGCGATTGCTGTTGCCTTGGCGTGTAATTATAGTTTTGTATTGCTTTCATCAGTGTATGAGGGGAAATTTAACTACTACAGACTTATATTCAGCTCTAATTTCAATATCGCAAGACAAAATTCTGCTTCTTTGTCGGATCAGTAAGACGCTTTGATGCTGCCATTACATGACTTTTTATGACTATCTACTATGTGTACATGACAGGCAGTGATCCAAAACATAGATGTGTTGTTTATGTGTCACAGTCTCTATTAATTTCAGAAAAACACAGTTAGAATATTCTATCGCAAAACCAGGCTGAGGCTGTCTGTTACCAAGACAATGTGTTTGTTCCAGAGTTCCAATTATAACAGTGAAGTAGTATGCATGACAACATGCTCATAAAAGAGGGTGCAAACCATCTACACACTCCTCTGAGATAAATCTTGTTTTAACCTTGATAGAACTATCTGACATGATCCATCGCCGCGTAAAGATTCATGTTGTGTAATTAAAACAAAGCAGAAATGCTGCGTTTATTTTTCAAGTAAAGCTGAAACGCACATGGAATCACACCCGTCGTTCCTAATTCATGTCACAACAACGTCACCGGCGATAGTCTGTCTCCGTCTAGTTTTGCATAATGGTGCGGAGAGTGCTGAAAACCCGATATTAACAGCAGCCATCAAAGAGAAATAACTCAGAATTCCAACCACCTTCTGTGTGTTTCAAAGCCGTAGGCGATTCAGTCTACCTTGAGAAATCCCTACGCATGGCTGCATTGGTGCAAATTTCCCTGTTTTCACTGTAACTCGTCTCAGATGACAACTGAATCAAACACAGGTGATAAATGTCTGCCCAGATTAAAAGGAACGTCTGATTATATGTCAGGGTGTTAAATTCCTCCACTGAGGTGTAACAGATGTCTGACCAGCCAATCTGCTTAATCACACTTTTTGGAGTGACATCCAGTTAGCGCTGCATCCCTCGGTACAGTGTAATAGCGAAGCGACAGACTGCTCCATGGAAGTGACAAGAACACGAAATCCTACGCTCTGATGCTGCAGTGTGTGTGTGGGTGTGTTCGACTGCTCCTTCTCACTGTGCTCTGCCTCAATCAATTCCTACCCCTGGCTATTCTATTATGCTTATTTTCCCCGGCCTTGTCGTGGTCCTCGGGACAAAACGTGCGTGCCGATAGAGACGCGTTGTTCCCGCACCAAATGACTTCAAATGCATTTGTCTGCATTCTGTCACTGCAAGCAAGGGTGCAGATGAGTAACATATCATCCAATAATCCTTTTTGGTATGATAACAGCAAATAGGATTACACCCTTCTTGGCCTTATTTCCACCTGACTTGCATTCAGAGTGACATAGACGTCTGGGCATAGGTAGGAAACTTGTATGCCATTTTAATACTAAACTTAGATCTTCAAAAGCTCTACCAATGCTCTGAGGCTTCACTCACTAAAGCATCTAAACATTTAGTATGAGGATTTTTTTGTAAACTGTATACTGTATTTAAGGAATACACATATTTACTTGCTCTCGGCAGTACTGCCATAATCTATAATCAGATCAACTGTAATCTGGACTCTATTCTGAATTATTTGTGGTGTGGCAAATTTGACTTAATATGACTTACTCGTAGAATGTTGTCCATCCATTTTCATTGGTCTTAGTTGCTAGAAGCCCCGAACTTCCATGGTAGGTCATTACAGCAAGTTCTTGACCCTGGGCAGCAACAGTTTTGAGGGCGCTGTTGGTACCAATAGTAAACCAGAATGTCTGTCCATCAGGCACCATGAGCCACAGAGGCATTCCCGTGGTGTCTCGTCTGATGATCACCGTATTTTTGTTCTTATCAGTGATGCTGCTCACATCTCCCACTCCCGTGTATGTCAGATTGTACAGGTGGTCTCCTGTGGTCAGACTTTGTGTGTAAATGTGGCTGCCGTTGGAGTCAAACAGGTAGAGTTCATCATTAATGGGAGAGGACACCTCATACATGCTGAGAGGATTCAGATAGGGCTTGTTTTTGCGCACATAGCGGATGCGAATGTTGCCCAGATCTGCAATGTAGAGCTCTCCATCTGGGCACACTGCCAGGGATGAGGGTGCATTCAGCTTTGCATCCTTGGCATAGCCTTCATCTCCAGAGTAGCAATCACAGTTGGCATCATTCTTGCAGTCGCAGCCACTTGGTGCCCCTGCAACCAAGGAGATCTCTCCATTGGTGGACACCTGTCGAACTCGGTTTATTTTCTTTTCGTCTGATTCAGCGATGTACAAAATGCCATTGTGGGACACAGCTAAGGCATTTGCAGACTCCAGGGTGGCATGGATCGCCACTTTGCTCATTAGGAAATGGTCAATACCAGGCACTTGGCAGTGCATGGGCCGGCCAGCTACAATACGGACTTGGTGGTTTTCTGAGATTTGGAGCACGACGTTGTTGTCTAGCACATACAGGGAGTTGTCCATGGGACTGACTGCCAGGTCTGTGGGCCACTCAAGACGAACCTAAGAGGGAAAAAGCATACCAAAAACGTCAGGTTTAGGTCACAAAAACAGACCTTGCACTTATTGATCTACACATTCTTCACTTTTATCAGAGAGAAACAGTCCCTTAAGGCAAGAATCATTGAAACTGCTCACAAAAAAGACTACTGTGTAAAAAAGATAGCTTAGTCTGGAAGCAGAAACATTTCTGAAACAATTTATTATCTGATAAGGAGGAAAATAGCAGCTGGTGTAATGTTAAAAAGGGGAGACAAAAAATATCAAAAAAGATCAAGGTTAATAACAAAAGAACTGAGGAGGACAGAAAGAGGAGAGATCAATCAAATGATCAGATTCAGTGAAAAGAGCACACGACTGTTGATCATAAGAACTCTGGACACCTAAGGACTGGGTTTATGCATCCTCTACCTCTGCCAAGTCACTGCTCCCCTTGCTTTGGATTATTAATTTTGTAACGACAAGAGACTGCAGTCCTTGAAAAGAAACTGGAGCAAGCACTCTTACAAAATGAAAGCCTAAGCTACCTCTGCCTTCCTGAATTATGACTTATTGTTCTACAAACAATGTTTCATGCTTTTAACAAATTGAAATGATTGGATCCATCCAATTTACCACTCTCCCGCTCACTTATGATCCCTGCGGGATCTCCAAGGAGCACAATATGAAATGCCATATTTTCAATCGAAGCCTTGGAGCCTGAACAAAAGAGATTAAAACCTGGTTTCAAATACAAAAGACAGGTTCAGATTTTACACAACCTACTTGATGAGAGCAGCAGCAGCATTGATTTGGACACTGAAAGGATATGGCAAGAAGGTGAAATTATGTCGCAATTACTACAGTTGACTAATCTTTCATAATGACCGGGAAATGCAAATTGCATTAACGTCTATCACCAGAATTGACGAGGAAGAAATCCCTGGAGTATCAGGCTGCGTGAATTTCAACATGAAGTAAATTGTTCCCATAAGCCAAAGCTTACGGGAACAATCTCATACCATTTAATTAGGTTTTTTTTTTGTAAAAGTTAAACTGCATTATACTGTAGGTGAGTGAACGTGGCCTGTAAATCACAGCAAATATCGGTGGAGGATGATGGAGAAAACTGGTTTAACAATAAAATCACCAAGGAGAAAAGGAATAATTGCAGGTTTCTGGCTTCTGGGCTGAAATTGTTCCTGGGTATCACTTTCCAATGACATACAGCAATGTGGAAAAGCTCTATTCCATTTAACTTCATAGGACAAGCAGCTACACACTCTGTGGCCTCCGTTACACTGCACAACACAGAGCTCCTGAAATGTAAAATACAATACTCAATGCAGCTCCAAGTAGTAGGTCATTAAAAGTTTTCTGGCAGTTGTCCACCGACCACGTTTTGCCTATTTACCTGCTGTCTATACACACTCAGCAGGCAACACTGACTCGGCACTCTCTAGAGAGATGATTACTTGAATTTTCACCAAACTTTTGGCACTGGTCACGTTCTTGAATCTCCGACGATCAGATCGGAAGAGCGTCGTGT
>OMOW01102214.1:0-19249 GCA_900312555.1 Lamprogrammus exutus | reverse complement strand
AGGGGAGGAAAGCAGTAACGTCACATCACTGAACAGGGAGGCACTGAGGGTTATAGCACAACATTAGTACACCATCAAACAGCTTGAAATCAACAGAAAGCATTTTTGAGTTTGACCTGTTCAGTGTTTTTTGTTGGCGCATTTCAAGCTGCATGCAAGTTTTTAATACGTCCACAGCTGTGAGCAGGTAATTAACTGTTAGTATACAATTTAAGAAAGAAGATAAAGGGATTTTCTAACCCTGTAGCCCTCATTCTATACATCTATATTGAGCGGGACGCCTTCAGGGAAACTGAGATGGCCCCCCTGATTGATGTTGCACTGTGGAATGAATAACAAATGTTTTGATCAGACATCAACACAGATCGAGCTGAGCCCTGATGCGGGACACGTCAAACTCGGGGGGAGAACATGACTCATTTTGAATAATCGCTGGGTACTGCGCTGATTTATTGTAAAATATTATGTGAGGGAAACGCAACAGAGAGGCCATTTCTTAACAATCATCCTAATATTCATCAAGCGTAACATGAATGTGTCTTATAGCATGAGGACTTGTGGCCTTGTGGATATCATTACATCGGGTGAAGCTCTTTATTTCTGGTTTGGGCATAATTTCAACCTTTCTGCACATGAGGTGCACACTGACGGTCTAGTTTAATGCAGGACAGAGACAGAATCAGTTCATATTAACACCTGCTGAGAGTGCAGAGTGACCAGTTTCTTCTGACGCCGAACTGTGGCTCATTAACAGGGACACAAATGTGCTGGAATAACAATGAACCAATGTCCTAAATGCCAAACTAATATTCACAAAGTACTTCAATCACTTTAAACTCATGGGGGAAATGTTGAGTTGAAGTGTGTTGCGCGACTTAAAACATCCTTACCAAGTTTTGGTATAAAGACAAAAAGCACTTTTTTAAAGAGAAGATGATTTTATTTATAACTTTCAAAGAGGAACTCTATAAATGGTGTTACTGAGAATAAAAGCCATGGTGTGTTTCTGTGTTTTTACCTCCAGGTCCCCTTTGGTAATACAAGCTTCTTCTACACGGAACTGAAGGTCCTCCACCTTCCTATTGAAACAGAAGAAAACACACTGACGCTTTTGTTTGGACACAACTGTGGGACACCGATCAACAGTTTAGTCCGCGAAATAAACATCTTTTTGTGACTTTCTAACATACAACAGCAGTGACCTATCTACCAATTTCTCTCTCAACAGACAAACCCAATGTGATTAAAACAACATACAGTATACTGACACATTGTCGTGGCCGACAGTGCGTCTTTGACTCTGCAAACCTCACCTCCGCTCCTCCTCCAGCTGATTCAGCAGCTCCACTTTGTCTTTGTCCGCAGCTTCCACCAAGGCACGTAAGTGATCCATCTTGGTCTCCATCTTCAATAAAGACAGGAGCATGGACATCAGCAAAATGATTACAATCAAAGAGAGAATCAACAGAGAATAAACATACAGTGTAGACTAAGAAGATGAATTAATGCAAGAATAAACAATTTGGAAATAAATAAATAAAGGTGAACGCCATCACAAGTTCAGCTCTAGGAGCTCTTAGTGTTATTTCATTCAGATCTACATGTATGTGTAATTGTGCTACAGTTATAAATGGCAATGTGTATTTTAGCTTGATTGATTGATTTGAGTACGGCCACATAGTTTTAGCTGTGGGTCCATTTTTGAGCTGTAACAAACTTTTCAACAGTGACTCAAGACCACCTAGCTGAGGACAGATGGAGGAGGTTCGTTCAGAGTAGTACTGTAAAGCATATGTGCCGCTAGAGCCGACCTGCTCCTGATCGTCCCTGAGCAGGTTGATTTCTTGCGCCATCTCTCCAACGTGGCCAGTAGCCTTGGCAACCTCGGCTCTTTCCATGTCCCTCTCAGCCAGCAGCTGTTCAATATGCTGTTGTTTCTCCTTCAGCGCCTCCTGCAGGGCTGTGGTGCCCGAAATCTTACGATTATACCGCGATGATGTCTCCGTTAGCTATGGGGACACGCAGAAGAAGCACGGTCAATCTAGTGAGCAAGGGCAGCTTTAAAAGAGCAACTTTCTACTGTGATCAATTACAACTTTGCTGATCGGATATCTCTACTTTATTTTTCGCAGTGGCTCACCAGGCCTGTGCGGCTGGGCTTGGCGCTGACGGATGATGCCACGGAGCTCATGGTGCTGATGGAGGAGGCACTGGGGCTGCGCTTCAGCCCTGATGGTGTGGTCCCTACTTTTCGAGCCGTCGACTTTGCTTTGGCTGGCGTGGTGGAAGGGAAGCCAATGCGTGTCACCTTGTGGACCGGAGCAAATAAGCCATACTTGGGTTGGCACTGGAAATATCTGGGGAGATATGACAGAAAACAATCATACAAGTGTAATTTATAATATTCATATCACTCAGCTTTCATTTTGGATCATTTATAAACACGGGAGCATTTTCTACCTTGTGCCTGCCACTGCTCCGTCATTCTTTCCTAAGGGCTCATCCAATTCCACGCCACACCACTCGCCTTTAGCAAAATCTGTTTCGCCGAGGAAACGTACCACTCCCGCCTTCGTACCGCCAACCTGGGGGGAAAAAACAAAACATTAGCCCATATTTAATCCCCACCACAGACGAGAGAGGCCTACAGCGTAATCAGCTTTCACTCCCGAGTGAGATCAGGGCTTCAAAACAACAAAGTCATGTACGTCGGAGTAACAAACTGTGATGCTTAACACCATTTTCATTCAATTCTTTAAAACGCACAGCTGCAACGTTTACATGATACTAAATTTGGTGTTGTGAGGCCATTTCCTGTGCACGAGTGACAAAGACATTAAATCGGAGAGGGCAAAAGGGAATCTGTCAGGAAGGACTACGCACAGATGGTGACTGCACTGCCAGGATGTCCATTAACTAAGAAGGTGAAGTTTGGTTTAAAAAATAGTGGTGGCAAAACGTTTCTCAGATTGCAATGTGGAAGACACGGAGGGTTCAGTCTGGGCGAAACCTGATGTTACTTTGAAGAAATGTGAGAAAAGGACTCTGTGTGTGTGTGTGTGTGTTTTATTTCTGAGATAATGCAACATAAACTTTACCAGTACGCGGTCACCCATCTTCAGTTCCCTTTCCCCCTTCTTGACTGATCCAGTCTCGGAGAGGTTGGATACAGACTCGCTGTTGGTGCGTGCGAGGTTGGAAGCTGGCGTAGCCACCACGGTGGGCGCGGCCTTCTTGGCTGTCGCGTTAGTTGAAGGTAATGGTGTTTTTGCAGGGGGCGTGTGGGAGGCTACACTGCCAACCGAGGGAGTGGGCGAAGCGGCGCGGGACGGCGGCGCGGTCTGAGTTCCATTAGCTTCCTCCTCTGTGCGAGACAGCTTGGACGGACGGGTAAATATCCCTCGCAGGGCGTCACACTGGAAGTACCGCACTCCTGCCACCGAACCGTCATTTTTCCCAATAGGCTCGTCGAGGACAATTCCTGCCCACTGTCCTGGGGCGAACTGAGTCTCCCCTAAAAATTGGATGTAGCCTGGTTTGTTCCCGTTGACCCATACTCGCTCCCCAACCTGGAAGCTCTCCCCATCGTTCTGGGGATCTCCTCCACCGGCACTGGCGGCTGATTTGTCGGCCGCAGCTACTTTAGATCCACCTGGAAAATAAAAAGAGAAGGACTACAGAATAGAGAAACACATCCTACAGTGATAATGCTACAGTGGCGCGAGAAGTCAAGGCTAAAGATCTATAAATCTGACTTTTGCTGTATTTCTGTACAAATCATCAATTCTGGCAAGATATTGTGATATTTAGTTTTCTTTAATGCCATTATGCCTGCAATCATTGCCTGAAATGCCCCTTAAAACCTGAACAAATAAATTAGAGCCACAGTGTTTCTCAAGTATTGTGTCAACGAGATCAGAAGAAATAGGCCGGGCCACAGATCATGACATTCTGGGTTTTACAATATGCATATGGCTTGGGATTTAACATCATATTGTGCTGCATTTTACACTTTTTGGGGATAATTTGTAGAGGTTTTCACCGCTAGATGTCGAGTGACCGATCAAAAGAGGAAGTAACATACAGGGGACAAACTGATGATGGATGTCAAAGAAAATGAAATAATTTTAAGTTGTTTAATGCTGAAATTATCAGAGGACACAAACAACTAGAAAGCAAGGAGACAGCATGGAACTGCACAATAGTCTAAATTTGTTATCTGGGGAATGATGCAGTGCAGATAACTCACTAAACTAATTACAGTCGTTCAGTGGAGTATGATGATCCACAGTGTCACATTCACAAGCTCTGTTGGAGTGACAACACTGAATATAAAAGCAGGAGGCGCTCCGTCCTTGTATTGTAACTATCACCTCCACAAGCTGCGGCAAAGCCTGCAAACGTTACGCTGCACTGCTCACGGGAATCACGAGCTGGACAAGCTGTAGGTGCCGGACGCATGGGGCATTCGTCTCATACCTGTGCTGGGGTTGGTTTTGGGCGCTCCTGTCCCAGGTGGTCTCCCAATCTTGGTGGGCACCTTGATCCCGCTGGGCTTGGCCGTGCTCATGTTGCCTCCTCCTCCTCTGACAGGTTGGACCCACAAGGCTTCTGTCCGTCAGCGGGTGCAGACTGACCCCAGACCATCAACACAGCTGGGTGCAGCTCTGTGGTGGTGAAGCCGCTCTCTCCGCACCGAAATCAATCGAAGAAAAAATGAACATAAACCAAACGAAATTTTTTTTAAAAAGAGAAAAGGAAACAAAAACCAGGAAAAGGGAGGAGGGAGAAAAAAGTGGCAGTCAGGAAAAGGGACCCTGTTTGGAGAGAGGAGAAGGACATCAGTTTAATTAGTAAGTTTGTAATGTACTGAGTAAATTCAAAGCAAGTACAGATGTGCCTTGAAGGCGTCATCGCATTGAATTTGACGGCGCTCTGTCAATGGAGGCATTTTGTTTCTGTTATGAAGACAAGCCCCTCAGCTCTGACCATGTCACAGCTCAACCTAAAAATACTCTGTCAAAGGCCAGCTGACAGCAACTCTCTGTATTTATGCTACTGCAGCGTGCTCATCGATCTTGTGATCTTGTCCACAATACAAACTTTACCATAGCTGTGGTGTAGTAATCCATCAGATCAGTGTGGGCTGTAAAATGATGGTCGTTCTGGCTGGCGGCTGCGTTAGGATTATTGCAAGGAACGGGGACCACCTCCACCAGCAGATTATCCTGTGTGCCAGATTATGCCACGCCAGAGGAACTGATTGGCTGAATGTGCTATTTAGACTAATCACAGTCACCCTGTTGTTAGTAGGCCAACGACACGACCAACCCCGGATGATGCTGTAAATATCTGTGTCTCAAAACTGGCGTCAAAACATGAATTCCAGGCAAATCTACAGAGAGGTCAGAAGCATCTCAGCCTGTCGGTTCAGAACTGCATCACAAAAACTCGATTTCAGCAGAAGAGCTACACAGAAATGCTACCACACAGCCTGATGCCCGATTGAGCGAGTTCACACTGAAAACAACACATACTACGCAGTCATCTAAAGGGCTGTGTGTACAGACGTGCCTCCAAAATGAAGCAAAGTTGTTACCAAGCATGAGATTAACAAAATGACGTTACATTGTCGCTGTAAAAGCTTTATGCATGAAATTGCTTTTTAAAAAGGCTCACATAATGTCATGAACAAACATTAAGAAGAGGGCTGATCAGAAAGTGAAAAAACTTCTCGTTACAATGAGATAAACCTATACATTTTCAGAGCATGACATCTTCACAGCACCCTCTCACTCCTCCCGAGTCAAACCGCTCTGAGTCAGTGTTAAGTCAGGCGAGAAGTTCACACAGGGCAGAAATTTAATATGGAACTTGTTCAACAGCGTCACAGAAACATACTTTCCATTCCTGTGAGGGCTTTAGGTACGCCAGTTCTCCAAAACAACTGAGAACATAGCCTCCGACTCTCACACACCCTCCAAGTTATTCCTCAGCAGGGAGCGAAGGGTGGTCATCGGCAGGCACTGACCTAGTTTGAACGCAGTGCTCCAGTTTTTCCCCGCTGTGCCTTTGAGTGATACTGATTAGTGCCCTCGGGTTAAGAGGGCACGACAGCGAGCTCCCTATACAAAGCTTTCAAATAACTGAAGACGGCGTAATGGAGGATGGAACGAAAAGAGAGGCAATCTGTGACCGTAACATTTTCAGGTCTAAACCTAAAAAAAAAAATCTAAACAAACCTTGAAAATTACATCATTTGTATCAATATGTGCGTTATTTGCCAAACTTTTACAGGAAATGCTTTAATGCTAAGTCTGATAAAAGCCAAGCAGTAGAAAGATGAAGCGTTAGAAAAATAACACTAAGCTCAAGGCGACTACGGATGCCATGTGAGCACTGACAGAACGTTTGAGCTGTGATCGGCGATCTAGTGCAGTCAGCTGAAAATGATCCACTTAGGCTGTAGAATTTCCCACTGCAGTCATGATAATCTTTTGCTGCTGACTCTCCCTCTGATCTGCAGTGAGGAAGGAATAAAGCCAAATGCCAATGTTCTGTCAATGTTTGGCAAAAGGAAATCTCAAAGGCTGAACTAGAACTTAGCTATGATGAAATCCTGCATAGTCTGGCTTCATTTTATCAAATGGAAATAGTCAGACTTTCAATGAAACAAGTAAGAGGACGTCCTGTTAAACAGAACTGAGTCCACTTCTCAAATGACAACGGGGAAATAATCAACTTCCATGACCAGCGACTAAGAAGGTTTGTGTTCAGTATGCATCCACACAAAACATACAAAATATGTGCTGTTGGAACAGTTTACACATGAAGATATACAAAAATACTGGTAGACACTGCAGCAGTAAAAGCATTTAGGCTACTGCTGACAACAGTGCGAAAACAATTGTGTTACAGACATAAGCTGAATTTGTAAAAATATCAGAAACTCTCTGCAGCTTCAACATCCATTTCAGCCTCCCAAGTATTTGTTACATAATGGGAGTAGGTCACTGGTTTCACTCGCCAGTGAGCTTTAAAAAAGACTCAGCCAATCGCAGACCTCACTTGACAAACATTAGCCAACTGAGACATGTGCAAAAGGACGTACTTGCACAAGTAGAACAACGCCAGCTGAAACGAACCAAAAACGCCATATAAATGATTAGCTATTGATTAAAACAGGTCCAGAAATCATTTCGCAAGCGCAGCATATCTTCACACAATTCACGAGTAATACTTATGCCCCAAGATATGTTACTGACTGGTCTATCGTCGCAAACGTAAGATGATGATTCCAGAGCATCCCTCTCTGCTTCACACACAGAGCTAGCAGGCGATTATTTATTAGTTCTGCCAGCTGATACAGCAAAGACAAACCAACTCAAGCCAAGTAAAAGGAGGAAGCAAGCCTCGACGCTGTCAGTAGTGTCTATTCACCCACACTCCTACAACACGCTTGCTTTTGTCATCATTATTTCACACGAGGCCGAGGCATGCAGTGGTTCTTCCCTTTTGAGGAAACACCTGCAGGAGAGCTTTTTCAATCCCCCTGCTAGAGGAAGGTGTGTAAAAGCAATAACAGGACAAATTCAGGCAAGATCCTGCATCCAGCATCCGTGAATGCAGATTCACCTGTTTTTAAGTTAACATCTATATGCATTTTAACTAGATTACAGCCACCGGTACAATTCCACACTGCCCTTTCCTACACAAAATCTACAATGATGCTTTTAAAATACAGCCGGATGGGAGATCTGCCTCTTGTGAGATTAACAGTCCAGCTGCGACCCAGACCTGAACCATCAAAGACAGTCACAGCTCCCAGTGTGTTTCACTTTCCCCTGACTTTCCACAACTAACAAAAGCATTTCCATAAGAACAGATGTGTAATTACATAATATTGTTCCTCTAGCTTCCCACTCCAGTTGGCTGAAAACCAGCTAATAAAATTTGTGGTGAAACAATTAATCGATGTAAAGAATGAAAAGTAAAAATTCCAAACATTAACATGTTCCAGCTACTGAATGTGAATATTTTCAGCTTGTCTATTTATCAAAATGTAACAATGTGAGTTGGATCCCTTTAGGTCGTTGAGACAAAACAATGTGAAAATGGAACCTACAGCTCAGCTTCCGAATAACCTTTTCTTCCTCTCTGCAATCCAGTGTTCACTCCAGCTGGGCTGCACAATGACCAATCAATCTATTTTAGTAAAGTGACTGAACAGGAAAGTTCTCTCTTTCTAAAAAAAACTTTCTCACAGTTCTCAAATCTCTTGGACTGGACTATATCCATATCACATTATTTAAATGACAGGTGAAAGACATAAATGAAACTAAGTGTGGTTTATGAAGGTTGTTGTTGTTTTCATATCAAGTAAAACAAGCTCAAATACTTTGGTCAAGATCAGAAAAGATGAAGCATAAACGCCCCAGTGTGAAGGTCTGAAGCAGGGACACGCCGCTTCAGGGACAAACTCCCCGGCATAAGCGGAAGTTTCCCCCGCACGGACATGTCAGTTACCCGGGCCTGCTCACCGCTTTGCTCCCGGTGTAAAGGGAGCGCGAGCTGTCGATGAGGTGGCACATCTGGTTAGAGTTCAGCCTTGTTACACACACCACATAAGCGTACTTTTCTCACTAAATCTGATACAATGTCTCATTTTATGGTGAATATGAAGCACAACCGCAAGTTCAGGCGTACACGAATAACACACCGGTTTGTTCGTTTTTTTAAAGTCCACAGGTCTCCACAATGTCACCTGAGCTCCTGTAGGGCACACTGCTCCTGCTGCTGCAAGTTTTTGAGTCAGTATGACAGATGCAGGATTAGATCACCTGTAAATATAGCCTGTTGTGCTGTGAGGTGTTCTCCCAACAGCAATTAGCCGACTGTTACGTCACCTGTCCTGCTTTGATTACTCCCAGTCCTGTACCACGATAAAACACACATAATTAGTTGCTAAGTAACGTTAGCAGCGAGGCCCGAGCCGGTGGTTGAGAGCAGAGAAGGGCTGGGTTGCTAGCTAGCTGAACTAAAACTGCTTAACTAATTTCGACTCAACAACTTCCAGCTAGTTCATTCCTCCGCAGCCACAAAAGCACAAACAGCAGAGGAAATCCCTGCGTTCACCGTGAGTTTTACACTAACCTGGTATGTTTCGATACAGTCCACGTCCTCTGAGGAAAAAATACACAGCTAGCAAGCTTAACAGCTAACCACGACGACTGCTGGGGTGAGACTGCAGGAGGCGCAGCCCAACTCCGATCCGAAGCTGTCCGTCCAACTGCCGGGAGGAACGTCAGGGGTACGGCCCCGCAAAGATCATATGTTCGCCAAGATGAGATCGGTCCGTGTTGGCCGTTATGTACACGGTCCTAAATGGCACACAGGTTATGCCCCTCCCTTCAAATACTCACAATTAACATACAAACAGGTATCTCGTTTCCCCACTCACCTTCTATGAAAAGTTAGATTTGATAAAGAAAAATAGAAGCCGACATCAGAGCCACAATTCAGCTCAGAGCAAGGTATTTCAGATATGATACACTACACTACACAGGGACACCTTGGAAATGTTAATGCAGGTCAATACAACTGTCAAATTGAGGGAATTATTGATATTATTGGAATTAGAAGCAAAATGGGAACTATTACTCATGCACCCACAAAAAGAACATGGATTCAGCTTTCATTTTTCTCTCTGGTAAGTTTACAGGTGTGTTGTTTATGGAGCTACTTATTGTCTAATAGTTAACTAGATGTGCTGCTTGGGTGACAATATTCTCTTCTCATGACGGAATTTGTATGTAGCTGCACAGCTACTTTTTAATTATAAGGTAACGAGGTTACAAGTGAAGTTTTGTGGTTGTTGTCTGTAACAAAGTAACCCACCAGATCAAAATAGCCACACAGCCTCCAATTTTCAAAATATTTCTTAAGGCGTCTCATAATAGTGCACAACTTTTATCTTCCACTATTCAAAGAAAACTGTTTACTTATTCAATTGTGGTTTTTATGTAGAATAGAGTGAACATATTTTATATGTGATTTTGCAATATGTCTCAAACAGCAACTGCGCTGATTATAAATAGAACAAGGCCAATTAGTCCTCCAACATCTAAAGACTTCTTCTGACAATCCACTTTACATTCTTAGTTAACATATTTGACCATCTGTCCCGTCAACATACAGCAAAATGATAAGACTTTAATAAAAAACAATCCAAGAGAGACTGGCTGCAGCAAAAACCTGTGACAACAAAAAATGCGAGTGGCTATACAGACGCCGCCATAATCTGATGAACATACACTCAGCACCTGAAACATCCCCTCTGATCAATACAACATCAAAGCAAAGTCAAACAAATACAAGCATCATTTGGGGCAATTCTGGTGAGGAAAAAAAGAAAAGAACAAAAAATATATATATTAACATAGACGTGACAATTAAAACAGACCAGGCCAAGTTTGCATGAGTTGTGCTACCGCTACATAACTTTGACTGATTGGTCAAAACATGTTCATTGCTCTAATGTGTACATTTCAGTTTGCCATTACAAAATAATCAGTTAAAAACCATGGCATGATGATGAAAATTCAATGCCCCAAACAGACTTAAAAAAGTAGTTGTAACATATACATTTTTCACTTAATTACGGTAAATTCTGATTTTTCATCTTGGCAAAATTTCGAGGTGAACTTTTTAGCAAGTCTCTGATCCTAAGGTATGTTCCTGTGGCTTCAGCTACTTCAGTATATTCTGGTGTATCTTCAAATGGAACAATGCCAGCTGCAAACTTGCTCAAATGAGGGACTGCTGTTATCTTCTCAGCATACTTCGGAGAACCACCCTCTCCAGCACCTTCAGCAGAGAGGTCTGGATCAGGACTCTGTGGGCTGTCATCCACAGATCTGACGGGATCGGGGCTCTGAGGGCTTTCTTCCTGTAATTTGATTGGACCAGGACTTTGAAGGCAAATCTCCTGAACTTCGGGTTTCCTTTGCGTTTTGCTTGTCTCAGAAGTGGTTTCTGAGGGTTCCTTTGTGTCCATCACGTCTTCAACCTCGTGGTCCTCCATGTCGGTTTCTGTGTCGACATGGGCAGGTGTGGAAATACTTGGTGAGCTGGGTAAAGGTGTTCCCGTGGCAGGTGTCTCGCAGTCACTGTTGGTTGCTGTGTCTGCATTTTCAAGAGCTGCCCAGATCCGCCTCTGCTCCTCCTCCAGTTCCTCCAGAGTCAGCTCATCCTCTGTTCCCTCCACAGTCTCATCAACCACAACCCAGTTACCCCCTCGCAGGGCTGGAGAGCCATTGGTGGGTGTGGGTGGAGGCGTACCTTTAGGGAGAGGTGGTGGAGTGGGAGTAGCAGGGGGTGTGCCCTGGGGTAATGGAGGAGGTGAACTGAAACAGGGAGAACCAGGAGGCAGCGGGGGTTGGAACTGGAAGTCACCTGTGCCTGGGTAATGATGGGGAGTGCCTGGTTCTGATGGAAAACACAAAAAATAATAATCACCTACAAATGTAAAAGTGACACTTAACTGGACAACAAGGCTGCTGAGTATTGCTGTATATCCTTCTGCGTTTCAGCAGAAATGCTACTGATGAAGAGTTACCCGAGTCAATATCCATATCTGAGCTCCTATCAGAGCTCCGATCAGGACTGGACCTCGTCTTCTTCCTCTTCTGTGGACTTGAGTCGGGTTCATGCCTTCTCTTGTTGCAGGAGGCACCAGGCTGTTGATTGGAAAGAGGAAATGTGGCATGAATATACTTAATGGTTTGCCCTTAAAAAATGCACACATACAGGATAATGAACCCAGCCACTTAAAGCACCAGGCTGGTTTAAATGGGTCAAACCAGACTGATGTCATAAGTGTGTGTGGAACGGTATGCTATGCCAAATTACCAGACAGAACAGACAGTGTTTTATGAGGAGAAACCCAACTCCTTTAGAATGTTTATTACCATAGGAAAATTATTAGACAGGTAAGCAGCGAAGTTGTGCTTCATGTGACTGTGCTGCATTGGAATGGAACCGTAGTGCATGAACTCCTAGAAGTTAAAAAAACAAAACAAGAGTGAGACGTTTGGGCTGATGTTAAATTGCACAGCCACCAAAAGGCACTCAAATTTCAGATTTGAAAGATCACATACTGCCATAATCCTGATTCGGAGTCTCAACACAGACAAAATGAGACAGTAAATGTATGCACACATGTAGTACAAACAGAGAGGAATCTCACCCAAATGAAAAATCTCATGTTAACATTATATTACTTTGATAATGACCAATAAAAACAAATCATGTAAAATCATCCTCGTTTTTTGAGAGACAATCAAAATCTACAATGATTACATGAGCAGTGATGCTTTCGATATCAACATTTGAAAATATGATGCTCTCTATTATACACTTACATCTTTCATGGTGTGTTGTGCATTGAAGCCTGGGAAATCTACCAGCTTGGAAACATCATAAGAGGTTCTTTGCCTGTCGGTCTCCTCGGGTATACCTCCATCATTTGAACCTAGAGAAGTGACAAATCACAGATTCAGCTCAATCTCTGCACATTTGACAAGCGTTATTGTAACGTGGGACCCGCATCTGTCTCATGTTCACTGAAAACGTACCGTTTCCATCGTACAACGTTAAGCCAGAGTTCTCCATCTCTGCCTCTTTGAGCCAACCCGGTGGGTAGCCGAGCTGCCTCATGCGGTAAATCAGAGGAGGAAGCCTGTTGCCATCAACTCCAAGCGCTGCCAGCAGCTCCTCACTGTCCACAACCAGAACGCAGCGAAAAAGTTTGACATCGCTTTAACTTAAATTTATGCGACATACTGCACAGTTTGTGATTAAAAAATGTACAACGTGACAATCCTGCCTCATGACTCCCGGCTTGTATTGAGCAAACCGTTCCTCCACTTCGTCTGCATGGTATCGCTGGTTGCCCACGTTGCTGTTCTGAGAAAACTCTTTCCTTCTCTCATTAATTGCAGCCATATCCTTAGGCTGGGGACACAATGATGAATAAATGCAGTAAGTCAAGATCTGACCCTTTAACCTCAGTTAATGATATATTAGTGAACACTTATCCTCACCTTGGGGCAGTCTCTCAACTGATGACTGCTTGAACCACAGTTGAAGCATAAAGACTTGGGTCTACAATGGACAGATCAGTGACAAATTCATTATTTAGAAATGTGCCACACAAAGCGAGCCAGAAGACATAAATTAAACAACGTGCCGATCACGTCTCCAGTCATACCTTGAGTCTTTCATTTCAATCTCCTGCCCGTCTGCGCCAACCAGGTGATTGAAGAGCCGCTGATAGCTTTGCAACGATTTAGAAATGTATATCTTGTTTGTGCACAACACAGAAAGACGCTCGTTATCTTGTCTCCTTTACCTCTCCATTTTCAAACAAATTACTCAGATTTGCAGAAGACCATTCGTAGAAAAAATAACTCATCATATAAATTAAACCAGGTGTTCAATGTTTGTCAACTTGGCTTTCTGAAAGATACAATGGAATTTCCCATCCCTCTGTCATCTGGGGGTTTTCATTCACCAGAGGCTGTCCAAGTTGATCGACACAGAAGTCAGAGAAATAGGAGACACTTCCGACCACCTATGACAGAAAGAGAAAATGAATTGTGGTGTTTTCCACGTGGCACACAAGTTTGACCAGATTCAAGCCGCTCAGATAAAGAAGACTCACCTTGAAGGCCTCTGTTGTTGTCCGTGCTGAGGAACTCACTGTGTCCTCCTCCTCCAAAGCCAAAGCTGAAGCCTAGATAGAGGGTAGAAAAGGTTTTAACACATCTCAAGCTGCATGTTGTTGTCATGATAACACATTCTGGGCAAATACCTGAGGTTTGACGAAGTCATTCTTCTTTTGATACCCTTGTTTCTGTTGCTTTAATATAACACCGCAGATGTTGCCTTCAATTTCTTGCCGACATTGCCTGTGAGAGAAGCATATAATACTGTCATTTATTGTAAGTATTTATTGTGCTGCCGAGTGTTGTTGATGTGACAGTGATGTGTCACCACAGTGACAAAATCACTGCAAAGAACATACAAGTAAAACAGAATAATGTCATGGTTGATCTATTACTATAATTTCAGTTGTTTGTTCGTGGATTTGTGGGCGTGTGCGTTTGTGTGTACTTCACTTTGAGCTTACCCACAAAAATAACTTCACAGTCCCACATGAAGACCGCTTAACCGTGCTGGAGGTCTACTCTACTCTGAACAAGGCTGCTAGAAACGGCTATAACTTTACCAATAAAGATCACATTTGCACAAAACAATGACATGAACACACAAAATACCTAAAGGGAACTTTGTGAGGTGACAAATTTGACATGTCTTTAGTGAGTGTGAACTTATGATACAGATGTGTTGTTTTGATTTCAGTCTCAGTTTTGCCTTTTAAGTCAAGACATATAATTAACAATTGAATACACATATCAAAACCTATGCAGTGTTGTTAGATCTAATTACTAATAATACCTGGTAGTACTAAGAAGCAGGTGGAAATCTTGGTGTAAAAGTAGAAAGACACTGATGGGCTCATTTACAAATATACTGTATTGATGACTGGATGTACTGCAATTTACAGATGAACTTACCATTCATACATTATGTGCCTTCAAGTTTATTTGATCGAATACCAGTTCCAAGCAGATACCAAGACACCCAACATATGCTGATCAATATTCATTTCTCTAAATATTTATCAGGTGGCGAGACGCTTGCTTACTTTGAAATCATGTTATTTGCATAAAGGACCTGAAGAAGTGGTCCGTCGATGTTGACGTCGTCAATTGTGATCCCGCTGCAAAGCGAAACACAAAGCATTATTGAGATTGTGTTGTCAGTTATGAGTGCGCATTACAGTGCAGCGTTAGCTCAGTTACCTAGGTCTGGTCAGGATTTTCAGCTTTCTTTTCAAGCCTTTATGTGCTCTGTGGGTTAAGGGAATACACAGCCAGCCTAGGATCAAATGTGTTAGCACATTTAAGCTTTATTTGCGTGTGATTTGGTTCAGACAGAGAGCGGCAGCTAGCTAGCATTAGCGCTAGCACAGTGAACGAAACTGACACAAGGATATTCTCCTCCAATAGTCTCTGGATGTAGGCGTCGCTCTCCTCCAGCCTGCTCTGGAGGACGCGCGTCTCCTCCGAGCCCTCATCTTCACCCGTGAAGCGAAGGTGCGTCGGAACCAGCGGCGCGGTGTCATCATCGAGCTGCTGGAAGAGCTCGCTATCCCCGAACTCAGCCATTTTTCACCCCGCTCTGCGACGTAGGACGGGTCAGGGGCCAAAACGACGACGCGCCGCTCTCATTGGCCCTAATCATGTCACATGTGCCGTCGACGTAAACAGGTTCGGGCAAAAGACAAGAGAATTTTTAATACCCATAACGTTGCCAACATTGTAATAAGTTTCAAGATGACTTACAGAAGTTTCTAACCAATTCAGCTGCCTGCAAAACGTTTATTTCAGTTTCGTTAATTGTGGTAACAATATCATGTTCGAGCTAACGCCAAAGACTTCATAGCTTTTTAACCCATAGCGGGCCTGTAAGACAACTACGTGGGCATAAATCACATTGTAAATACTAAAGGTTCCGGTCTGTTTTGGGTTGCTGTGGTGTTTTGGTCCTCTTAACTTTCCATTTTCACTACTCGGGGGGTTTCTCTCGTCTTCCTCCAGGAGTGGACGCGGTTTGGACGGGGAAGGTTTAAAAAAAAAAAATTCTTTACTTCCAGCTATGTCCGCTACTTCTACTATTCACTTATCGTTACCTCGCTGGGACGGAGGCTCAAGTAAAATTCGCTTTATTTATTTGGTAAATGAGACATCGTTCAGGCTGACAGAGTGTTCCAACGAGGTGAGTTTGTGTATGTGAGAGAGTGTTATTGGTCACTGAAATCTCAAATATCTTTGTTCTATTTCTGTAATTAGCTTAGACGTAGATTCAGTTTTACCTCCCTCGAAGTCCACAAGAGGGCGCGATCAATCATTGTTACCATCATTATACTGTATCGTATTTGTAATCCCGTCACTCAATTAAGCTAATAAGTAAGATAATGCCCAATAAAATATTAAAATCAATCCCATGTACCATGTGACCCTAACCCATCCACTACTTGTTTTGTTGTTTATATTCACTAACCGCCTCCCTTTCCCCTTTATCTTTACTTTCCTATTTATACACCCTCACACACACACAATATTTCCACATGCTCAGCTCTAACAAATAGGTTGTCCACCTCACCTGTCAACACACATAACATTAAGACAGTTCCACCTGTATCTTATTATTCCCTCATAAATAACCCTTATTTTGTGTTAATAAACATCTTCCCCATAATTTAGTGTTTGTCACTGTGTACATAAGTTCTGTCATATCTGCTTTTGTTAACCTGTTGTATAACCTAATTTTAATTTATCTCCAAATCTCAAAGAAAGACGCTGATGAGGAACAGTTTCATTTTTTCAAATGTCTGTTTGTGTTACAGGGTCCAGTGGTTCCTCTCTATCTAGGAGCTGATCTCTTCTCAAACACGGACATCCGTACAGAAAACCATCCAAGATATCACGCCAAGTTTGCCAAGAAAGGATTGGCCACAAAAATACAATTTTCCTCAGGTATAGCTCCGTAACACAAGACTTAAGTCATGGCGTAACAAATTAGCACACGTGCACACACACCAGTGTTGACAATGGTGTATTTTCCCTTGTTTTGCTTCTAGCATTTAGGTTCCATGGGTTGACAGTACCAAATGCACAAAACAGCCTCTGGTTCTACAGCATTCAAGGTCTTTTTCGAGTGGCCTTCGAATTATACAGTAGACAAGACCAGCTCGCTGTGCTGGAGAACTTTCAGGTACATTACAGTTTACATTATGCATGTCTGTGCATGAAGCCTTGGATTGCCCCCTATGAAATAAATTTGACATTTTTGATTTAAGTGTCACATTTCCTCTGCAGGATGTTTGGAAATCCCAGATAAACGACAGTCCTCTGAATATGAGTTACAGCCTCAGCATGCAGCTCGACATGACAGTAACAAGTAATATGGCTGAGAGGCCTGATGCAAAATCAAAGGATGGACTGATGCCACGCCCACAGTACTGCCAAATTGGTGGGGAATTGGCAGTTGCATGTGAGGGAGGTCCAGGTAATACCTCAGCAGATCACGATTACTGTTCTCTCCCTAAGGAAACCTCACAAACAGACCACAACCAACTGTTCTCCACTGTGAGGCATAAATTGCACAACTTGGATGACAAACTCTCTTCCAAGTGTCCAGACAACACAGAGCATTTGGAAACCATCTTGCTGCTCTTGGAGAGCATTGACCGACACATACATAGGACACTGGAAGAAAAGGATGTGACAGAAACGGTGTTGGCGCTGCTCAGGGCCAAGCACCGGGGCTCTGTTTATTCAAGTCATTTGCTTAATTCTATTGGACGATGGCTCGGCCAGCAATTTCATGCAGCCAACGGCAGCATCAGCCAGAAGGTGGAGGGCTTTAAACTTCAGCATATTGAGCGAATCAGTGACTTGCCACCTGCCGAGGAACTGGCTGCAGAGTTGTTTCCAGAAGCCATGCGTACACTGCTGCTTCACTGGATGGGCCTGAGTGAGGAGTCCAGCCTGGAGAAGAGACACAGCGAGTATCCAATCCTGCTCCTCATCCTCGAGTTTGCGAATCACAACCTCATCACTGGTGTGGCTCATGTGCTGTACTCCAGCCTGATATGCAAATAAAGAGTAGCTTTACTCTCAGGGTTACCAACAATTTGATCTGATCAACATCCAATATTACAATTTACGTATTTTTTATGTGATGTACTACCTTTGGTTATCCTGTTTTTTTGTTGCATTTACTAGTGTTAGATCGACAACACTAATCTCACTGAAACCAAAGCTTACATAACCCAAACAGTAAAGTTTAATATAAAGTCAGAGGACATAAGAACCATATTCAACACAAACTCATTTATTTAAGGAACATTTCAGATATGTGATTATTACTTCTCAGGTCCATCTTTACCCTTGGTAACCCTGAAGACAACTTGTATTACAACTCACTGTTTGTTTTTCCTGTCAGGAAAAATTAAACAGGGAAATTATGACACTAAATTGACCTCAGTTGTCGTTTGCTAAATGGATGTAAACAGTGGAACCACAAAATTTTCCATTTCAGTCACATATCAATATATATTTCAGTTTTTAAAAAAAAACTATCACAATACCGAAACAAACATCTAAATTTAACCAGCGTCAACCAGTCAAACTTTTTCATCATTGTCCAGAGGTCTACAGATTAAACACTGAGACAAACTCAGCATCTGGCTATTTACATTATAATGTTCCAACATGTGAAATGTTTGTCTATAAATAAATTACAGATTCAGAGCAACATCCATGCAAGCTTAAGGGCTAGCGATGAGCTGGTAGTCCTGTTACGATTAGATGAGGCCCATGACAGCCCAGATTTGGCACTAGACGGAATCCATTCCACGTGAGAATGAGGAGGAGAAGCCCAGGCCCATTCCCCTCTGGGTGTGTGTCTGAGACCGAGCCATTTCATACTGAACATCAAGGTTCCTAAACATCTCCTCTTGCTTTTGAAGAGTCTTCAACCCTTCATCATTGAGTGGTTTTGATGCTTCACCCTCATCTTCCTGTGGCGACAGAAAACACAAGTAAGGGACGTTGCGGGTTGAAAAGCTGAAAAGTCAACTATGGATGAACTGTCAAGTGAAATGAGTCGATGATACTTACTTTAATACCCATTAGTTTTCGAAATTTAACATTTTGGTCCTTGTTTCCAAAATTTAGCTTCTCCCATAACTCAGCTGTCTGGGACTTGTCCTGCTAAAAATGTATAAAAAAAAGAGATGAGGATGCTGTGAGAACAGAGGATATATTTATGGACATATGCTTTTCAAATATGCATACATTTCAACACGCCTGTTCACTGGGGATACGCAAGAAATACAAAAGACTTAGTTCTTACCCCCTCCTTCTTTCCCTGCCATAACATCTTCCTCTTCTTCTCCTGCTCTGCAAACTTCATGGGGTTTACAGCAGAGGGGTTATAGTAGCTGGGCACGGCGATGCCCGTCTCTGCTAGTGTTTTGGCTTGGAGGGCTGCCATCTGCGCTGCCATGGCGAGCTGGGGCGTGACCTGCGTGGCAGGGGCCAGGAGGGGCCCCGCC
>OMOW01102210.1:0-12452 GCA_900312555.1 Lamprogrammus exutus | reverse complement strand
GTAGTGAAAGGGCTGGGCAGTATGGACAGACAGGAAGAGATGGAGGCTTAAGATCAGCCTGGACTCTAATTGGCAGGAAAGAGGTTGCTATGAAGTGGTGTAATGTGCTTTTTATTGGTTTGTGTGTATGTGTGTGTGCGTGTGTCTGTGTGTGTGTGTGTGTGTGTGTGTCTCGGGGTGGGCCCTAAGCGCATCCATCCTACTTTAAGTGCAAAATTGCCTTTTTTGGTTACAAACAACTACCAACTTTCAATATTTCCAAGTGAGTTAGATGAGCACAGATAAGCAAGTAGTACAGCAGGCCACCGCCATTTCATCTCTAATTTATTTCTGCAAAAAGGGGCAAAAACTAAAAGTTAAAAATGCAGAGGCTGCTTTCTTTATTTTGTTTTGATTTATTTGCTTCTATAGTCATAGCGAAGATTAATATACAGAATTTAGTTTTGAACAGAAGGATGTGATGCATTTTTCATTATGCACATGCTTGAGTAGTAGAGAAGTAAATCAGCCCTTAACAATCATGGAAAACAGTCTTTTCATTCATTTTATTTTTGCTTTTTATGATCAGATGCAGAGCTGAACAAGCCGAGTTGATTGAAAAGTGCATCCCAAGGTTGAGTCCTTGGACATAACATTACAGAGGGGGCACATAAATAAATATACTTTCATTTGAAAACTCCCTCTTATCATTTCAGTGCCAAATGATTTCAAGAATTTATTCCTCTCCTATTCTGTGGTCAGATTCCAGCCCTCTGATGTATTTTGTGGGTGTTTTCATTTTGTCCTGGTGAAGGCTTAGGCAGAATAATGTGTTCAGGTGGTGAAAACAACGTTGGCAAAAGCAGCGAAGGTTGCAGTACTGAGGTGGCCTGTTTGACCTTCACACACCCTTTTCATACTGAGCCACCGCAGAGCAGGGTTGACATTGAAATACTCTATCGACTGTGAGTCAAGCTGAGCATATGAAAAACCTTGGCAAAAGGAGACATTACTCACCAAATATGACATTTTATAGGCATCAATTCATTGCACAAAAGTTTGCAGTACATTTAGGCAAATTATTTGTGTTATAATGTGTGAAGAATTCTTCTGCAACAGGATGAAAGCCTTGAATCCTAAGACATTTGTTTCCATCACTCCTACCATAATCTGCCTCTGACTGTGATGGCAAAGCACCCAAGTGGGAGTTTGATTCATTAACAAAATGTTAAGTTTCAAGTTTCTGTCTTCATGTGTTCTTCGTGACTCGCAGGGACATCCCATATGTTTGATTGTTATGTCTTTGCATTCGTTGTTCTTTCACGATTGCGGTAAGAGTGACTGGAGTTTGTGTAAATGGCAGAAAGCAACTGGGGATCCTTGTGACCTTTTCATCATCTTGAATTACGTGATTAAAAGCCCTCATATACTTTAATGTCATGGAGAAGAGGCAGGTAGACACAACAGTCATAAAGAGAGAGAAAGACAGAGAAAGAGAGAGACAGGAGTACTTTCCAGCAGCAGTGTGATTGATCCAGGCTGTAAATACAGTGCTGAGGAATGATGAATGTTTGTTTGCTTTATTGTTGATCCACTATGGGTTTTATACCAATATTCTGCTGTACTGTATGTTGAATTAATACCATATGGTTTCCTTGTGTGACCGTGTTTACTGTTTGTGTACACATGCATGTGTGTGTGTGTATATGATATTGATCCACATGAAATGAAGCCCTGTGTGTATGATCAGTGAACCCTGTGTGAAATCAAACAACATGGTTTGACACACACAAACCCCAGTTCATCACAAATATTTTTTTCTTTGCGTGAAAAGGAAACAGTTTAATTTAAATTGATCAAGCAAGTTGTAATTTTATTTCAACGAGCATTCTCAGTGTAAAACTGCCGTAATTTGCTCATTGCAAAGTTCCTTAAGCTGATCACAGATTGTCTCTAATTTGACACTTATACAATACCGCAAACCTCTTTCTGTCCTGATTTGTGTATTTATCATATGAAGACCAGCTTTTCAGTTCAGCTGCTGAACTTTGAATGTATTTGCTGCTGAATGTCTAATTAGCCACTTTATGTGGTTAATGAAAAGCTGAAACCTAAACTGTGCAGAGCTCACATCCCTATTCCTTCATTTGAACCTATTCTGCCCTCTACTTCCTATTTTTCTCACAAAATGAATCATCTGTCACTAGATGTTTCACTTTAGAAAACATTTCTGGGGATCCCAAAACACATATATTTTTCTCTCCTCCACAGACGGACAATTTCCCCACTGAGTCTAATTACATGGGTAGCAGACAACAGTTTGTTCAAAGGTAAGAATTTGGGTTCTGTAACGATCTCTGTGTTCTTTTAACTAGAGGCAAAGCAGGGAGAGGAAAGGTGTGCACTTTTAATAAGGTTTAACTTTTCAGTTACATCTTTAGAGTCATTTTTGTTTGATCCTGGTTCCTATTATGTTAAAGTTTTTTGTTGTGTTCAAGCATTCAGGGATAGTCATGAAGGTTTCTTTTCGCTGTCGACCGTGCACTAAGGTTTGTTTTTGTTTACTTGTCTAGTAGTTCTACTTTCAAAGACCCGGAGCGAGCGAGCCTCAGAGACAGTGGTCATGGTGACAGCGACCAGGCAGACAGTGACCAGGACACCAACAAAGGCTCGTGCTGCGATATGTCTGCCAAGGAAGCACTCAAACTGAAGGCTACCGGTGTCAAACCGCCGCCTTTGGAGCAAGGTGAGTCCTCATTGGCAAATCTGACAGAATGAGAAATGAAACGAGCCAGACAAAATGACAATCAACACGTTCCTTGTGCTGCAGTTACTTGTATCTACAATGCAGCTCTTGACTTGTCTGAACCTTCACAATCTGAGTCCCTATTTTCGCTATTGTATACCTGCGTACTTTGTTCCCTTCACTTTCCTCATTTAATGTCTGTAAGATGTGTGTGTGTGGGTATGAGCAAGTGTGCATTCTATACACGTCCTCAGTTTATCAAAGCAGACAAGCCCATTATGTTTTTATAAGCCCAACTACTTCAGCCTCTCCATTTAGTCCCCCTTCCCTGAGCTCCCGTTTCTGAAACTTTGATAATGGAACATGGAAAATGACTTAGTGAGCGGCAGGAGATGCAGCTTCGTAGTGTGGTGATTAAATATGAATAATTATTCTAAGCGCTGTGGGTCGGGCAGATTACACATGACATGTGTAGAACAATTACTCCCCAGATATGAGTACCAGATGCAGTCTTCCTCACCCCAGCTACCTCGAATGATTAGTACAGGTTCAGGGGAGGTAAGAGAGCCAAGATTAAGAAGTAATGGGACAGGAGATCAGGTGTATTTTCCCACTGTAGCTTAAAGCAGCGATGTGCCTTGGTGTGGGCCATTACCTACATGGCAAAAAGAAAAAAAAAGAAGCTATCCCCACAGAAACGCAGATTCTCTAAAGTCTCTACATCATACATCTCAGTGACTGGATCCAGAACTACAGTGCTGTATACTGAACATGGATTCTCCGTAATGGAGCTATTAATCCAAGGAACAGAAGGGCTGTTTTACTCCTTGCGGAAGGACAATGAGAGTTTGTGCAACACTGCAATATGCATGTCTGATTATGATAACATTTTTTTTTCCCTCTTTTCATCTGGTTTTAGAGTTTTTTAAAAAGCCACACACATTGGCAAGAGAAATTAGCCTATTAAAAAGCTCCATATGTTTCTCATTTTGAAAATGTTCCTATTTAATTGTCCGTGAGGGACTGGAAGAGTCATTTATACACACAACTCAACATGCCAATGGGAGTTAGCGCAGGGCAAAGTGTGTTGGGTAAAACTCTCCCAGACAGTGCCAGCCAACCTGTCTGTCCACCTTTCTGTGTGTTGTTGTCAGTAAATATTGCTTACATGTTCTCAAACAAGACATAATCACAACTGTATGTAGGATCTTGGACACACACACATACGCACACAAGCCCACCGGTGCTGGAAGCTCTCAGACTGGAACCTGTCCTGGCCTGTTTCCCTCTCACCACATTCACATTTATTCCACAGCCTCCCACTTTGTGTTCTCCCTTGCTTTGTGACTTCAGTTCTGCTTCTTCACCTCCCCTTGTTTGGGGAAATCAATTGATGCGAGATTAGACAGTTAACTGGCTGCAGCTGGCTGTGTTTAGCCAATAACATGAGGGTTTATGCTGTTGAGTAGGGCAGGGGCTGGAGGCCAAGGCATGGTGCAAAAGCAGCGATGAGGTGTGAGGGGTGTTGAACATCATTCTGGCAGTGTTCCAGTGCATCTTTATTAAGTAGGCAAAGACACCAGTCGGGTGCTCGAAAGCAGCAAATGTGCCTCAGTGTGAGTTGTGAGAGATGTTTTCCTCAGTGTGATCATCTCTAGAAAGGCCCGCTTGTATGTTTTGTGTTCTGCCGTTTCAGATGAATCGGTTGAGATTTATCACTCATGCACAGGCTAAGAGGCCTATGTAAAAGTGTCTAAATGGCAGTAAATGTGTGATGAAATCATACACAGGGTAATGTGCTCCTCAGCATTTAAGTAGCTTTGTGTTGAGGTTTACTGTGGTTTGAAGAAACGCCAACAAGCGCCCTTCGTGTGCACATGCAACGGCTGGAGAAGTCCTATAATCATATGGTAAAAGGAAAAGAGCGCTTGTCATTGGTCACAATCCCTGGGGCCATTTTCCTACAGGCTCGTTTTCGTCACATCTCAGCACTTTGCATCTACTTCACAAGTCTCTCCTCCTTCACTCCATCTTAAGTCTGTTTTGTTTGTTTGTTTAAACCATGCACAGCCCTCCCAATTACTGCCTGTAGCTTTCTCTCTCTGTGCTCGCCTGTCGGAACACTGTGGCCTCATTTGCTGGCTCACCATCGACAGGACTACAACTGCACAAACCATGTAGTTCAAGTCCCAATCAATCCCCAACCTGGCTTCAGTTCTTTGTCTTTGTACTAGTCACCACATTGTAGCCTAAAGAAGAAGGGTGATTGATAAGAAAGTGAGCAGGACTGTGTTTTTACTGGAAATAATTTAATTTGTTAGGTATTCAACTACGTACTATGTTTGTGATTATAAGTTCCAGAGGTAGCCAAGGCTCTGTGTTTGTACAAAATAAACTAGTTCAGTTCTACTTTCGCCTCTTACCAAACCAGATTATGACATCATATCAGCAGTGCATGATTGGTGGTGGCCAAGAAAAACAGTTCTATCAAACAGTTGCAAGGAGAACATGCCGAAAAATAGATAATTGAAACATAGGCCCAGAATATATCAATCGACACTTGTACAGTCTTGTGAGCCTGTTTCCCTTTTTGTCTCGAATGTCTTAATCATGTTCAACCTACGCTACAGTATCTAATCACGGGTAGAAAAAACAGAGTAATCCCTGTTTCCGTGTGTGCAATTCATCTTCTTCTCTGATGTTCTGCTCATGTCCCTTACGGACAACATAATCTGGACTTCTCTGCACCAGGGACCATTTTAAAATTGATTAATTAGGCATACAAAATCGGTAGCTATGTATTAATTAAGCTCAAGTATATCAAATGCATTTTTTTTGCCAGTTTTAATCAGTGATTAATTGATGCTCCAGTGCGCCTGCAGCAGACGTTGATATGGGTTTGTCTGGCTCCGGTGGAGTGGCTGGCAGCGCATCGCTTGCCTCTGTGGAGATGACAGCCACGGCCGCTATCATGAACAGACAGGCGGCAGCGGTGTAGGGAGATGCTACCCACTGATAGCGTTGTCTGAGGAAATGGAGAGAGAGAGAGATGATAGAGGAGGAGGAAGGAGGGAGGAATGCTGTTTGACTGTACCACTTGACCTGTCCTAATTAGCTGTGATTGTAGTGTGATAATCAAACTGCTTCACACCTTGCTTTAACCAGAGGCATGAGGGGAGGGAAAGTGGGGGGGGTGAAATGGCACTACATGTGTGGATAGAGCAGAGCAAGAGAGAAAAAACACAGGATGTGTTCAATTCCTATGACAGCGTTTCCACTGTGCAGTCATAGAAATTGATCCTATTGACTCCCCTGTTATTTGCAAATGGGTGGTAAGACATCCCCCCATACCCCAACCCCCAATCAGCCCTCATATTGCATTATTGATCCCATTTTTCTTCTCTTCAGTGGAACTTGGCAATGTTAGCCCTTAGATATACTTGATTATTGACATTTCACATCAAGAACACATCATGTATGTATGGCCGTATGCCTGTATGGAAGGTGTGTTGACATCAATCACAGGGTAGCTTAGTTACGAGTAATTCCATTTGAACATGCCCTAGGCAACAAGGAGGGGCCACAGACCCCATCTACTCTGAGTGGCATGGGGCTGATTAATTCCACCGCTATTATTATTGTCACCATTACAATTATCAATCAAATATGGTAGCTCAAAACATTAATCACATAATATTTAAAATGAATTTCATGCAATGTGTTTTGTTTTGTGACTAATACAGTTTAAGGATATAAATCAAAACTTATTTTCTCTTAACCTGTGAATTACAGCTTTTCTCTGCCAGTCTGTAAAGCTCTACACAACCCCCACCCCACTCACTAGTGGCCTATGCATTTTAACGTTAGTACTGCACTTTTCTAAAGTCCCCGCAAACTTACTCTTTCGTTTTTCTTTTTATCTGCAGCAATTAATTTTGAATCATGAGTCAACCTTTGATAGAAAAAGAAATGCAATCCCAAGATTAATTGACTGGTCAGAAGTCAGATCAGATGCCCTTTTCACTCTTGTAGCCATGGCAACCTCTATTGCGCTCACTCTGGCCTTCAATAAACCTTTATCTGAATGTTGGAAAAGGCCATTCCATTCAGCATCATTCATATTTCATGGACAGATAAATGCAGACTCATTCTTTATGTGGTGGGTAGATGTGTTTTGTAATTTGCGCCAACAGAATTTCCTGAGTATTCAAATGTGGCACAATCATTTAATTCATTTACAGTTGGTGTTTGTCACACGGTGAAAACTGCTGCACTTAGTCCAGTTCGCTTAGTTGCAAATAAATGTATATTGCAACAGTATGTTTGTTCTTAGTGATCCATTTGAAATTGTAAATGCATACTGTAAAGGCATATTATTGTAATTTGGCAATGTTTAAATGTTTGCTGTAATATGATTATGGATGATCAGTTATAATCAGACCCACCAAGTGTCCAAAAAAAGTTAAAGTTAAGATGCATAATAATAATAATAATATTACAATACACTCACACACACTCCCCCATATACAGTAATACTAAGAGCTATACTCTCGCATATTGCATCGGCTTAGGCAGGAATGCCACCCCATCATCTGATCTGCCTGGGTGCAAATTAAACATCAACACACAACTTATTTCCTGTTGCTTCTGACCCCTTTTTGCCATCAATAAGCGGGCGTGGGCCTCATCTGTGTGCCTGATCTGGAACTGGCCCATGTGATGTGATCGCCTTCATTTTTTCCTAATTCAAATTAAGGGGAAACAAAATACAGTATTTCATTTCATTATCTCTGCCGAGGTGGCCACATTTTTGGCCCTGTTTGTTTATCTGTTTGCAGAATATGTAAAAAGCTACTTAACAGATGTCAATGAAATCTCTTTCAAACTCTGATTTTGCTTATACCTTTTTATAGCAAACTTTTAGAAGCAAAATTCCTCCTGAATCTAATCACCAAATTTGATGCATAACTTAATTTGGATCAGTGCAAAAAAGTGTATTCTTTTTTTGACATGCAATGCTGTTTCTTGTAAGTCAGTGGTTCCCAATTCTAGTCGTTGTTTAACCCAGCACTGCATATTTTCCTTCCTCCCTACGCTACTCCACACCTGATTAGCCACGTCAGGTGTATTCACTTAAGGTGGCTAAACACACCTAATTTAGTTAATCAGGCGTGGGCAGGGAGCAGGGAGCAGTGGAAAATGTGCAGTGCTGTGATACACAATGATCAGGATTGGGAACCACTGATCTACCTGGTTGCTAAATCCCTGAAATCGTGGCCTGTTTGACAAAGGATGCCGTAACTCTTAAACACAATGTACAGTTTCAAACATCACATTTCTACGTACCAGTTCTTTGCTTTAAAGGCACAACTTGTTGCTGCTTCACCCACCTCACATCTGTAGGGATAACAGGAGATGACAAACTTTTCAGAGGTGCTCATGAACAAATTTGCATCATGGTCATATCAGTTTCCTGACTAGATTTAGAAAGTTTTAAAGGACCCTTGCTGGAAAGTTTGCAATGACAGCAACACAGCTTGTTATGACCAGTGATCATTATTCCCTTAACAAAATGTCTTTAACTGGTGACATCATATGCAGCACAATAATTCTCACCATCCATAATTCAGTACAGCAAGAATTGAATAAAAAAAAAAAAAAAAGCACTTCTTTTATCGTTTCTAAGTACCTCACATTAGCAAAGTATCGCAGCAAACATGTCTGGAGCCCTTGTTATGATATATTCTCTAACGTGCAGAGGGCATTGTTAATGTGCAATTCTTCACGCGATGTTGAAGTAATTGTTCGGCAGGTTAATGGACAAACATCTGCTGAGATAGAACCCTCAGTTTAGCGCATTTTAATTAGTCACTTTACCAACATTACTGTGAACAGGTAGCATATGGGAGAGTCATAGTTTCATGTGATGCTATCACATCTGTCTGTTTAAACCTGATTAATTGAGGCCATCAGAGTGTGTTTACACCTGTTGTTCCAGTCCAGACATGTATGTGTGTCAATCCAGTAAACCCTCACTTCTAGTAGCATGAGCCTAGCTCCTCTGTGCCTACAATTACACTTAAATTGATCTATTGTTGGTTGTCAACATTGGCCTTTTTGTTAATCTTTTTTTTCAAAACAACATTTTTATTTAATATCTTTGGAGCCACAAAGGGCCAATCTAAAAGTCTATGGTATGGCCTTAAAATGTAGATTAGAAAAACAAGCAACATCTGAAAACCGCAGCCAGATGCTCATGTCGCTTCCTGATGGTGTGTGTGTGTGTGTTCAAAGGATTTGTCTCTGAGCCTTTCATCTCTTCCTGCTCCTCATCTTCTCATGGTCTGTCCCAGGCTGGGCTGATTCATAGCAACACCACCAGCTACTTTCCTGGTGGGGAAAATAACCATCAGCAATCCGGACCTCTCTAGGATGCATCAGTCAAAGTCAAATAAGGTTTCAGTTCGTGTGTGCATGTGTGTTTGTGTGCGCATACGCGTGCCAGATCTGTTCACCCCATTCTTAGAGGATACAGTGGTATCGCACAGCAGTGAGGCGATTTGCGGCTAAGCTAGTGGAATCCTGAGGAAAGCCTAAAATCTTGTGGGGTGAAGGGAGGGGAAATATCACAGTCTTAGGATTTCTTCTCACTCATTACGGGAGGTTTAAAGGGATTAGTCTGTTTACTTTAATACGTCAAGTTTTATTAAATGCCATTGTTATGATTGTGCTTCATGAAAGGTTAGTGTCCGTTCTGGTGCCCTGGCTCTTGAGCTCAGCGTGTGTGATAGTGGGCTGGGCTGACTCTGGGGTGTAATTTGCACCTCTAAACCTCAGTCTGCCTTCATGGCGGCTCACCCTCTGATCCTCATTCAGCCAGCGAAGCCTCTCTCAAGCGCTGTGGCACCAGACTTGTATAGGATTGATGAATATCTCGGACTCTTAGCGCTTGGGCCATAAATCTCTGACATTATCCATTTACGCTGGTAGCTGCTGTGAATAATTATGGCATGTTTATGGAGCGGCGACTAAAAACATGTCTCATTTCACCCCAAGCATGATTATCGTCTCTCATCGTGGCATGATTGAACTTCTCCCATTGAGAGTGTCTAGGCCAAATTATAATTCCAGAGGAGTACAGACACGGATCGCAGTGGACCCAGACACAGTTTTGTATGTAAATATGGATGTTTGCAGCCCTCCCTGCTACCCCTTTGCAGGTGAGTAGGAGCTCATTGTTTATTTGAGCCCCAGTCGATCACAGGACTATCAGTCTTTACATGCACTTTAAAACTTTGATTATACTGCAGATAAGGCAATAAATCAGCTTTCACAAACATCATGTGTACACCTTAATGCAATTGAAACTGGCGATTGAAATTGAAGTATGCTTACACCAAGTAACTAACCTAGATTATGTGATTATATAATGATTTATATATAAAAGTCTTAATTGGAGTATGCCGCCTCCCTCTGTGTTTCCTCAATGGACAGACCCTCCCACGTCATGTATACTCGGAGAGCGGCGGACTCCTGTCAATTCCGTGCATGAATACAGCTTAATTGCATTTTGCCTTTAATCACTGTAAGGAAAAATACTTGTGTGAACGTACTGACACACAAGTAGATGAACTCATTCACACTTGCGGGCAATTATGACTCTAATTCACTTATTTTTCATGTGTTTGAACTGTGGGAGGAAACCAGAGCAGCTAGAAGAGGCAAAATGTGTCGGTGTGTTAAATGAAGCCGGGGAGCAGCTGAGTATGGTGGCTGCCCTGTAGTGTTATCTTGGCCTCCACAAATCTGTCTCTCAGATACTCCACACGTTCACCTCTGCCTACACATATTTTCCACCCCTCCCACAGCGTCGCACAGATGCAGACACACAATGAGCAAATGGCGGACTTTATGCCGCACAGACCCCAGCGGACAGACAAAATATAATTTGGCCTTGAATGGGTTTTCCCCAAACCAACCCAGCCCATTCCCAGCCCTCTTCACACACACACACACGCCCACCCACAAACACACACACACACACACACACACACATACACACACAGCCGCTCTCTTTGGAACATTACAGCGATTAATCCATGTGTGTGCCCACTCATATTAAGCACTGGAAAAAAACCCACAAATCCATTACAGGCTGTGGAACTGTTACTGAAGGCCGATTCAAAAAAGCGTGAGGATTAGTTCAGAGTCATGGAGATTTAAAGTTAATCACTCTTTCAGCCATATTGTTGAACGTTTTATTCAGTGTCAGGCCCAGTAAAACCTCAGTGATGTTTCTTTTTTCTTTTGTCAGTTTTACTTTATGTGGTTCCAGTGCTGATACAAATGAATTCCTTTTTTGCATGCACAGTATGAACTGCAATTATAATTCTGCAAGAATATTTTGTCATTTGTCTTTGCGGAAGTCTCAAATATGTTTGCTTCAATGGATCCGTTGTGCGGTAGCAGCACTCCAAGAGTGAGACGGGGCAGTTTCATTAGTTTGCATATTCTCATGTTTACATTTAGTACATGCACACAGACTTGCTTGCTGTAAACACACCGCTAACCTACTTAAGAGGGCATGCTGTCACACTTGCCAGAGTTAACTGCTAAAAAGGCTCTGCCAAACTGGTTCTTCTGCATGCGCATTAAATACTTTTCCTCAAATCTGTGGGGAGAGAGAGATATACAAACCACGCTTTTCTCTGCTCCATCATCACATCAGATATGTTTCTGCTCTCACTCATTTTGTAATCACATGAACAACAACCTTGTAGACGTAGCGTCTGTGCTATTAACGAAATTAATTAACACTGAGCGGCTGTCCCCAATGACAGTGGCAGGGGTTTTTTTCCGGCTTCAACCTCTCACTGAGAAGCTTTGTGATTACAGACTGAACAATTAGGATGTTATCATGACTTATAATGCTGAAATGGTAAAAGATAAAGGCTCTGGGTCTTGATACAGAGTGTGAAGATGTTGCTGCCATTTGCACTAATTGAGTTTTTGTGACAGCAACAAACAGGCGGAAAAAAATGACACAAAATAAGTCATCAAGTAAGTAAGACAGGGATTTTTCAAATGTCATGTGAACACGACAATCAGATCAAAATCGGCAAAAACTCATTCGAATTAAATCTATCCATGTTTATGTCTTACTGTCTTACATTTTTGCCTCAATCGTAGTACAGAAAAACTGTTTTGCCGATAGCAAATGATAGTGATAATGCTTGTGAACAACCTGGGCAGATCTACAAAGGGTTGAGTTAATACGTTTTAGAATAAGCAGCTGCTCTGCCTTTGTGCTTGCCTTGCACGTTTCTTTTCTTCATTAAGAATAAGATTGTGAAATTCCCGTGCTGTGAAATGAGTATTTATTTCCATTATTGTAAAGGTTAAATGGAGGAGCACTTACAATAGAAGGTAGTTTGTCGTGGCAGCACCTCTCTAAGTGTGTGTGTGTGTGTGTGTGACAGAACAGCAGAGGAGCTGTTCCGGTATCTGCTCTCAGTGGGTGAAACATGTTGTCCAGCACAGCGGTAGGGAGGAAACTACAGAGCAGATTATAATGATACAGAACATCGTCACTTCCTGGACCAGAGCCACTCCACTGCCATCTGTCCTCCGTCCATGGACAGCCCAGCATTTGTGCATGCGTGTGTGTGTGTGTGTTCAATGTGTTACTCTAAACATTAACCACACTTTTTCTTTACATATGCTTTGA
>OMOW01102204.1:0-13136 GCA_900312555.1 Lamprogrammus exutus | reverse complement strand
TGATAGATAGATAGATAGATAGATAGATAGATAGATAGATAGATAGATAGATAGATAGATAGATAGATAGATAGATAGATAGATAGATAGATAGATAGATAGATAGATAGATAGATAGATAGATAGATCAAGTTCAAATCAAGTTTATTTGTATAGCCCAATATCACATACAATGTCTCAAAGGGCTTTACAGGCCCACAACAACAGACGGTTCCCGACCCAGCCCAGAGCTCTCTAGGAAGACAAGGAAAAACTCCCCAAAACCTTAATGTATAAGGAAAAGGAAGAAACCTTGGGAGAGGCAATTCAAAGAAAGATTCCCTCTCCTCGAATGGCCAGGTGTGACATAGGAACCGCAGGTGGGAAAATACAATAGTACAGAAAAAATTACAAAAGATGCAGCAAAAGATAAATAACATGAGTCCTGAGAAAGAAAGAGGGAGAGGGAAAGTCCTTTCAGAGAGTCCTGATCCCAGAGCAGCAGTTCAGGTAAGTAGAGTCTGTGTCTCCTCCTCAACAGAAGGTTCCACCAGTCTTCATTCTAGACTCTGTTGTGGACTTACTTTGGTTTCATGTCTGCTGTGGAATAAGAAATAATGTCAAAGTCAAAGTGTTTTATTTACCAAATGCACAGTAGTCATTCTGAACAGTGAAATTCTTAGGACATGGCAAGCAACAACTACGTAGTAGGCATAGTAAAATATTAAGTTATTAAAAAAGAGTCACAAATAAGGGCAAAAAAACCCAACAGAATATAGCAAGAATTGCAAAAATATACATTACAGTCGAACACTAGCAGCAGTTCTAGAGACTGTAAGCATGGGGAATATGGACTATAAGAATAAGAATATTAAATGAATATGAACATGAATGTACAGTGTATGAGTGCCGATGAATATGTACATTAAATTGTGATGCTGTACATAGTATGTACATAGGAAGTGACCAGAGCATGCTTTTAGGTGATCAAGTGATCGATGTGATCACTGAGGTTAATGTTGCTGGTTGAGAAGTCTGATGGCCTGGGGGAAAAAACTGTGAGTCTGGTGGTCCTTGCCTTGATGATCCGTTAACGTCTACCAGATAACAGCAAAGTGAACAGTCCATAGACTGGGTGGCTGTAGTCTTCTGTGATTTTCCATGCTTTCCTAAGGCATCATGTGTGTCTTCACCACCCTCTGGAGGGCCTTACAGTCAGCCAGTGTTATTCTTAATTACTAAACATAGCAATACTGCTACCTAGGGGCTAAACTAGTGTGGCAGTTTGCCCTCTCTTTCTAATTCTAATTCTGGAAAAATAGGTATAGCTTCACTTTGGATGGAGTGAGACTATAGTTTCCACCTGCTTCCAGTCTTTATGCTAAGCTAAGCTAGCTCTCCTTCTGCTCACAGTCATTGTGCTAAACTAAACTGGTAGTTTTCGTTTTCATCGTTTCCCATTTTCCCATGTCAAATTCAAATTGGACATTTCAGAGACAAAATGTCTGGGTTTTGTGTGGTTTTAAAAAACAATTTTGACTGGGGTTCATGTGTGTTTCCTGCTTCCTTTCTCCCACTCAGGGCTGACAGGTCTCACTGGTGTTAAAGGAGACAGAGGCCTCCAGGGACCCCAGGGCCCTGATGGAATTAATGGTAACCCGGGTAACACTGGACCCAATGGTAAACAGAAATACATACAGTAATCACTGTACGGACATGCTCCCAGGCAGAATATCAAACACTCTGAAAGACTGAAAGACTTTAATTGTCTATCTGTCTCTCTCTCAGGACCTCCTGGAGACCCTGGCAGAGATGGAGAAAAAGGAGCCTCTGGTCTCCATGGTCACCCCGGTAATATAGGAGACATGGGGTTGCCAGGTAAACACACACACACACACACGCATATTATGAAAATTATTATTATTATTATTACTGGTTTTTCTGTTTTTTTATTTTGAAGCATTTTGAGTGGTTTAACTAAAAAGCCAGATTTCAGCTCTCTGGAACAATACCTTAAAAAGATATTTTACACTATCAAACATTACTTTGACCTTCAAAAGAACAACTCTAGAACACTAATTCATCTGTGTTTCCTGTCTGGATTAATTCTTTCCTTCTGCTTTGGATGAATATTTGGACTTATTCATGTACCCAAATTGTCCAGAACATCTCCAGTATCTGCTGCTATTCTCTGTCAAGGACTTAAAGGTGAGAAAGGTTCCCCGGGGCCTTGTGGAAAGGCTGGTTCAGATGGAAAGCCAGGACATGGAGGAGTCAAAGGTACTAAAGGAGAACCAAGTGCACCAGGACCAGGACCTAAAGGACGTTTGGGAGAGATGGTATATACACACACTAGAGAGACTTACACACACTAACATACAGTATATTAATCATCACTTTTTCTTTAATAAGAAAACTCCAGCTGTTGTGTGTGGAGTAGATGCTGAAAAGTTAATGAAGTTAATGAAAATTGTATTTATGCGCTTGGGAACATTTTTAGGTCTGTGTTTTGTTTCTTCTACTGCACTTCAGCGTGATCAAGGGTATTTTCCAGAATGCGCTGCTGTACACTGTATATTTAGAACATCTATATCATTGCCCGTTTATGTGGATGCTATTTTATGTTTGTGTTGCCCTTCAGATGTTCTTCAGATTTTGTAAGTCGAAAGAACGTGTCAAAAAACACAAAATAAAAGAAGTTAAGCAGATTTGTGCAAATTACAAAACTCAAAAATTCTTCACATCCATAATTTTCATTAATTTCCTTAATTTAAATTTTATTTATTTTATGAGTCAGTCTGAAGGAAGTTTGTTTGACCATTCAGGGATTTCAAACAACAGTTTTGTATAATAATTTAATATATATTTAGTCCACACACACAGAATGGAATATTGGTGTGAGATTATGACCAGGAATTAACTGAACTATTGGAATACAGTGAATGAATGTAGTGGAATTCATTTTGAAAATGATCAAATCTATAAATTATGGATTTCGAGTGAAACCAATGCTGATTAAGAGGATTTGGATCAATAAGTAAATTAGAATTAATTTGGAAACATCAAAAATGGAGAAAAATGAAGTATTAAAAGCAATTTTAACATCAGCCCTAAGCAAAAGAGTCCAGGGAAGATTTTACTTATCTGTGGCTCCTTGTTAGGCTGATGTATGCAAGTGGACCGCAGGTCAGGGGTCAGGCTGAAGATCTGACGGACAACAGTTCATGAGGCAAAATATGAGAACAAAGCTTCATTGGAAGGAAACATTGAGAGATATCTTAAAAACATATAGTGAAATATAGGTTCCATGATATTGAAGGGAATTTAAACAGTTCACTTTTCCATGTAAAAATTCCAGGTTACTTCACCACACCTATTGAAGTCCCCTTTGTATTTATTGAGATAACGTGCAACAAAAAATACAGGTGGTCAGAAACGGCCTAATTCTTTATTGTTTTGGGCATGGAGTACCTACATATTTGGTTGAACCCACTTTCCTGTCTCCTCCTCTCAGGGACAGCAGGGATGTCATGGAGCTCCAGGCCTGAGGGGGGAGCAAGGAGACGCAGGACATTTTGGGCCTCCTGGAGATCCGGGTCCCTGTGGCCCCAGAGGAGATACTGGAGTCCACGGACCCAGAGGTCTGACTGCAGCATATAAATCATAGAGATGTACTGTCTGTAATTATTATCTGTAGTTTGTTGAGACTACAAAAGTGACAGACTGCACATAGTTTATAGTCTGTATCTTATAGTCTGTCTGTAACTATACTCTGCAGTCTGTAAAGTCTGTAGTTACAGTTAGATTTAGTGGTCTGTACAAGGTGTAGTTGTGACTAATTTCCAGTTACATTTACTCAACTAGACACAGTAAGTTAATACGAAAGTTACTCTGTTTGCTTGTCTGCCTGTTTTATTTACGTCTCAGGTCCTCCCGGGTTTCCAGGTGAAAAGGGTTTTGAGGGTCCTGCAGGAACTAATGGCGAGCAGGGACCCGCCGGGCTCACAGGTCCACAAATATCACAGAACGAACATATTAACACAACAAACTCTCACACCACTGCAAAACTTGTCTGTGTTTGTATATTAATAATAAGAGACCAGTATGTGTTGGCTTAATAATGACAGAAACCAGTCTGTGCTGGTTTAATAATGACAGAAACTTGTCTTGACTGGGAATATTTTCAGTTTTGTTCAGTCAAGTCATCTAGTCATCTCAATACAGGCCCAGCCTCCAAGAACTGATACCTGATACAAGATTTCTTGAGCAATAGACAATGAAGCTTGATTTGAATTTCATTATTCATATACCTGTAGTCCTAGGTTATAGAGTGAGACCAGGTCCATTATCAACAAAATCGTTCAGTGAGACTTTAAGTGCAGACTGAGAAATGTAATATGCTCTTTTTGGGCACCTCCTTAATGGTTGATCTCATTTCAGACTAGATTTTATTGATAACTTCACTCTTTATATGGCCAGCTTTCTTGTTATATAGTTTGATCCAGATGAATAGGCTACAAATATCTGTTTTTAAAATGGTAAGGATTGTGCAGCCTTGCCGTAGGCCTAAGCTGATTGAGTGAACTTGATCAGACTGTATAACTTTATAACTGAAAAGTTACATTTAAATAAATGTTATCCTCTACTCAGTGATTTAAGCAGAAAACCTGATCGCACTTTCTTTAATTATATTGAATTCTGTCTCAATCCTAGGTAACAAAGGAGGTCCTGGAGATCCTGGTCCTGCTGGTCCCAGAGGAAGCCAGGGACAGGATGGGATACCAGGACCACCTGGAGAGAAAGGAGACATGGGAGGTAACGCAGTAGATAGTGTTCTCAGGGTGAAATATGCACCTCTGATGAGAGCAAAACATTTGAATATAAGGACTTCCTAATTTTACACAGTTCGGTGGCCATGTCCAGAATTTGGGTACCTCCGGTACAAAGTCAAAACCAGACTGGTTTTCCTTTGGGCGGATCAGACTTTCCTCTGATTAGTCTGTTCTTTTCCCCCTAAAGCTCCTGGAGAGGGACCCAAAGGCCTAGATGGAGAGAAGGGCTTCTGTGGTGAGTCAGAACTGGAAATCTTGGTTGTGACTTTTAATGTTTTCAGTTAGAAGTCTTTACTCCTGCTGGGAATGTTCTCAAGTTAAAGTCTGTGAACTAAAGCCGAAGATAGTTTGTCTTAAACAGACATGGCTGTCCAGCACTGTGTTTAAAAGTGTTCCCGTCTTCCCCTCAGGGTCTCAGGGTGATGTAGGTCCTCCTGGTCCTTGTGGTCCTCCTGGTCCTCCTGGTCCTGTAGGAGATAGGGGACCTCCAGGTGCAGCAGGACTGCCTGGCTCGTTTGGTTATAAGGGCAGGAACGGAATTTGTACCGAGGGTGGCAAAGGAGAGAGAGGAGCACCAGGGGAGCTAGGACCCAAAGGTGAGAAGACACAAGGACATGCACATTTCATCAGTACAGATTTTTATAAAAATGCGTAAAATTAATAATTCACTTATATTGATTCAGTATCATTTACTTGCCATTACGGATGACAGCAACTAAATAAATACACCTGAACACTGAGTCTGTCTGTTAGAAACATCAATATAATACCATTAGAATATCATCAGAATGTTATATATCAGTTTTTGCAAATTATGGAATTGGAATTTACTTCTTCTTATTGTTGAGTTAGTTAAAGTATGTTTTATTAATGAATATTTAATATTTAATGACTATTTGATATGACAGTTATCATTAACCCGTCAGATTTGATGATAATCTCGCTATTATAACTATTGATCAGAAAAATGTTTGAAGAGATCACTTTAAAGACGAAAGACATCTGGACTGACTGATTGACTGATAATACTTTAAATGTTTTTAATGATTAATAATCCACCATTGATAATCCACCATAAGATTACAGGGGACTCACTGAGTGAGTGCATACCTCTGCCAAGCTCCCACAATCTTGGCTAAAAAAGCAGTTTTTCCATAATGGCGGATATTCTGGATTTAGTGATTGATT
The DNA here is from genome assembly GCA_900312555.1 of Lamprogrammus exutus. Taxonomy (NCBI): domain Eukaryota; kingdom Metazoa; phylum Chordata; class Actinopteri; order Ophidiiformes; family Ophidiidae; genus Lamprogrammus; species Lamprogrammus exutus. The sequence goes on along the minus strand of OMOW01102204.1, from coordinate 7,137 downwards.
GGTCCTGAAGAGACAAAAATCATGTTTGATGAATCTGAATATGTACCTTGGTGTTACCAGGGTGTTAGAGAATGATATTGCAATTTGACTGCATACTTGGCCTATGTTGTAAAGATCAATCTTGTATTATGGACATAATCATCTTTTGGATCCAGATCCACAACGATTCGCAAATTGTTTACTGAATGAGCATCACCTTTGCTACATAATGGTGATAGTTGTATGTTTCTATCCCTGTTTGTGTGGGTTATGCACTGTATTATGTAATGGATAAATCTATCTCTCTCTCTCTCTCTCTCTGTCTCTCTATGTATCTGTCTCATGTAGGACCTCAGGGTTCTCGTGGTCCTCCAGGTCCTCCAGGTCCTGGTTTTAAAGGTGATAAGGGGGGTAAAGGAGAAACTGGTGCCCTGGGAACACCTGGTTACCGTGGTGACCCCGGTCCACGAGGCCTGCCAGTCAGTACTTCCTATGATTTACAGTATTTCCAAGGAAAAAGGGAACAAGTTTGCTGATGTTTTTTTAGCACAAATCAGTAAAACTGTAAACTTACATATTTACCATGGAGGACACTCTAGGTTTCCCACCTGCAAAATGACACAAAAGCGACACTGCTTAAAACTGCATATTTTGGTTAATGCATTGCATATTTTAGGGTTGTTCTTATATAGGACTGTGAAAATATGGGAGGAGAGAATAGAGGTTTTTTTTAGCATTCTCATTTGTCTGTGGCAGGAGAGGAACGCCTGTGAGAAACAGGTGTGAACTTTGCGTTGCTTATTGACCGCAGTTTTATCAGAGAGGGAGGTGCTGAATGGCTTTAGGTGTGTTTGTACAACTTTTATGAATCAGAAGAAGAAGTTTAATGGTGCTTTTTTCTGAATTTAAATTATCACAGTGTGTAAATGCCTGCTTAATTGTGTTGTTCTTGACAGGGTGAAGATGGGCCCCCAGGGGCCACAGGGCAGAAAGGCCTGATGGGAGATATTGGCACCACAGGACCCGTTGGTAAGAACTCAAATCAGAATAAATATTTTGATCTACCCTTGTCTGATACATGCACATTAAAACTTTATACTATATTTTTTCATACGTCATATAAACACCATAATTAGATTGAAATCAACAGAAATCTACATATGCTTACTCAGAGAAACAGACCTATAATCTGAGTAAACCACCTCTGCATGCATTTCCTCACCTGGCAGACTCTCTGATCTCCCAATGCCTCCTGTATATTCCCTTCCTAATGATTCCATCCATGTACATGTCTTATTTGCTTTTTTGCCTTAATCACAGTACAGGCAAAAAAAAGTTCTGATTTGAGCTCTGATTTAGAAATCTAGTTAAATTGTAAATTGTTGATCACATATATGGTGTGTGTGTGTGTGTGTGTGTGTGTGTGTGTGTGTGTGTGTGTGTCAGGTCTCAAGGGGGAGGCAGGCCTGCGAGGTGATAATGGCAGTCCAGGGCCCCCAGGACCTCCTGGGAGGCCAGGACTGAGGGGTAATGACATTATCACAGGGGTGGTGCTGTTACCAGGAGATAAAGGCTCTCCTGGATGTCAGGGATCTAAAGGAGATATAGGGCCCCCAGGGATCCCTGGAAGGCCTGGACCTAAAGGTGAGTGTGTGTGTATGTATTTTCAATTTTGGAGACTGTTTACATTTCCTCCACTGTGTTTCAGAGAGAAATATTGAACATTTTACTCCACTACATTTATCTGACTTATTTATCAGAATCGATGATCTTTACGTCCCCCTGGCTCCCGAAATGGAAGAACTACTGTTTTTGGCTGAACTGCGCTCCTGTGCTGTATTCACTCGCCTACCTGGTGCACAAAGTAAACAAACCGAAGAGGCTTGTTTCACCTAAGGCAAATGAATATGGCACCAGAGTGCATAAACACACTCAACAAACATGTGTTGTCGTGCATCCTTCAAAATCTTTTTTTAGTTTTGGGTCTCCGCTCAAATCGAGTTGTTTGGTGGAACGTATCTACTTGTATTTATTTTTATTAGCACAGTCCCAGTGGCTCGCATTCTCACGACAGGGAAGGACTCGATGGGTCAAACTTGGAGGATCGATTACGCTTGCATGATGCAGCAAATATGAGAAACTTATGGTGTGTTTAATGGCTGCAGGAAATCGGGGAATGAGCGGACAGCCTGGTGTGGACGGACTAGTGGGTTTTCCTGGACTGCAGGGGAAAAAGGGAGACCCAGGATTCTTAGGACCACAAGGTATGAAAATATGACAGGCCTTCAAACAGAACTAGTCTGATGCAGCATTAAGCAAAGTACTCCTGATTATACTTCAAAGTTCTACATACAAGAAGGAAGTTTGCAGTGTGAAGTACTTTACTGTACAGCCTATGCTATTGACAGGTATACCAGGTCTTAAGGGTTTCAGTGGGGCCAAGGGCCCTCAGGGGCCGCCAGGGCCATGTGCAGTATCAGCAGCGATGGAGAGCTTCCTGTTCACCAGACACAGTCAGAGACTCCATGTCCCAGAATGCCCTGCAGGATCCAGCCCGCTGTTCTCAGGATACTCTCTGTTGTTCATCAACGGAAACAACCGTGCACACGGACAGGACCTGGGTACGCTCTGAAAGACAGGCAGCTACTGACAGATTATTATTATTGTTGTTGTTGGTGTTGTCTAACAAACTCTCTCTCTCTCTCTCTCTCCCCCTCTCTCTCTCCAGGTACATTAGGCAGTTGTTTACCTCGTTTTACCACCATGCCCTTCCTGTTCTGTAACACAGCCAGTACCTGCCGCTATGCCTCCCGTAACGATTACTCCTATTGGCTGTCCACCGATCAATCACTGCCAAGTGACATGCCTTTCATCTCTGGGTCTTCAGTAGAGAGATATGTCAGCCGGTATACACACATACACAAAAAAACACACACAAACATAGAACTGTATACTGTATATACACAAAGTTGCTAATAAGTTAGCTGACCATCTCAACGACCAATAATCAATTCAGCGTTAAAACCTCTCGCATTTGTTAGCGATCTCACCCCTACTGATGGATTTAACTATTAAAATACAGTATATGTGATATCATAGAAATAAGAGATGATAAATGCATATTAAACCTCAACCAGAAGCTTAGATGGTTTCAGCAGCTTTGTTCAATTTACGATAGACTTTACGACATGCTAACACCAAAGGTTTATCTTAGCTGTTGTGGAGCTAAAAACATACTTTCATTGACGAACACAGTCACATTTCAGTGTGCATTGTCCAAAGATTAATCCACAGAACAACATAGACCAAGGTAAACACATTGGTCAAAATGATTTTGTGATTAATGTTTGGTATCATTAAAATTGCAGGACTTTCTATGTGCCTGGAGGGCTGTATAGACTCTCTTTATAGCCTCTTTATTCTCGCTTTAGAGTCACACCAACCAACACACACTTAAGTCCTTCATGTTGGTTTGATTTTTGTTTGATTTTTATACCAATGTATTCCAGTGGCAATTGTGAGGCCATCTGTCCAACAGCGTAAACTAGGCCATGTTGCAGTGTTGCCAGATTTAACTGACCCAAACCATAAAATCATTACATGTGCAATAGAAAATACACCACAAGCACACAAAGTATCATATCTGCATCAAATAACCAAGGACAAAATGTTAAATACAAAAAAAAGAGATCACAAAAAGCACAGCCAGAACACCATCACCAGAGAAAATGCAGCAGGTATTCATGCTAACAAGTGTTTTCTGTTAACTTGTGTGTTGTTGTGTGCTGCCCATGTTGAAGGTGTGCTGTTTGTGAGACCAGAACTAATGTGATCGCAGTTCACAGTCAAACCCATGAAGTTCCAGATTGTCCCACCGGGTGGAGCTCTCTCTGGGCAGGATACTCCTTCGTCATGGTGAGGATTTACTGCCTGGTTTCTTGAAACTGATGCTGTTTCCTTTGTCAACGCAAAATTTACATCAGAACCAATTCATCCTCTAGTTCTCTCAGCCATAAACGCACTGCACTGGTTAATCTCAGTGATACCTGATGATGACAACAGAATATGACCTTTGACCTGTCACCCTTGCTCTTAATCTTGTTGGCTCCAGGAGACAGGAGTGGGGGCTGAGGGGACGGGTCAGCCTCTGGCCTCTCCTGGATCGTGCTTGGAAAACTTCAGGAAGATTCCCTTCATTGAGTGTCACGGCCGTGGAACCTGCGGCTACTACGCCGACTCTTACAGCTACTGGCTGGCGGCTCTGAACCCAGAAAACATGTTCAGGTATTTGAATGCCAACACGTTGTAATACTGAACCGGGCCTCGTAGGATTTGTTTTCTGCTAGTTTGTGGACGGTCTTTCAGCGTGTCATGGTGGAGAAGGTGTCCAAGTCACACTCAAGTCCACAGGGATACCTCAAGGGTCAGTGCTTGGACCCCTTCTCTTTTCAATGACCACCATCTACTCACGTGGCTCCTCATTATTGCCGTGCTGATGATACTCAGTTGTACTTCTGCACAGATCCCAGCATGCTAGAGCTCGTATTGGCCCTGGAGGTTGGAACCCAGACTGAACCTGTGACCCAAAAGTGTTTGTTTTGAATCTGAACCCGATTGTGGTCCAACAATTTCGTGTCCGAGTCCGACCAGGCCCGTCACAGAGCAGAGAAGAATCGGAACCCAACTGTAACCCGACAAAATTCTGTCAGACCGACCCATGCCCGACCGGTTAGCAACCCTAGAAAACGTGACACTCGTGCATCAGCGTCTGTTTCAATAAATGTGTCTGTCTGTCTCTCTGCAGTGGGCCCAGTCCTCAGACCGTGGAATCAGACAGTCTGGTCAGTCGCTGTCAGGTCTGTATGAAGCAGTGGTAGAAACACAACAATCAGTAGTGGTACTACAAATATTCCTCCGATACTAATAGTACTAATCCTGCCACTGCTGGTGTTACTTGGTGCTCACTACGTCCGGTTAAGTTTGTTCATTACACACCAGAAAATTAAAAGGTGTGTGGTGGTATCAGATGAAAAGGCCACGTTCTTACATAAAACCAAAGGGACTCAATTTTTCAGGCTCAGCTTTACACTGTGAAGCTTGGATGAACAATTGTCAGGCTAAGGTGGACATGCTAACATGCCTGCAGTTAGCGCGTAATTTTAACATGGTAACATGATACTACTGATACACCTGATAGTACCGATATTCCTGATACTACTGATCCCACTGTCATTACTGTATACTACTGATATTTCTGATACTAACACTGGTACAGCAAGCACTTAAACACTTCGTAACGAATACCTCAGTATAAAAACACTCCAATAAAGCATTAGCACTAAAATGCACTGATGGTTAAGAGTCTAACTGTTTCATGTAGTTTATGTTCACAATAGATAGATTAAACTGTAATTTAAAAAAGAATGATTAGTAACTTAAATAAGTAGAGTAAATAATAATTAAAGTAAGTAGTAACTAAATGAATTAGTAATTCCAGCCATCAGATGTGTTTTCCTCTTAAATGTAGAGGAGGAAAAACACTCAACTGTACTGTACTGTAAAGCTGTAAACACTGAAGTAAATTTATGTGTTACTTTTCCCCTCTGACTGGGTATCCTACTAATACTATTAATATTACTACAACTGCAGCTAATAGTTATACTACTCTTTAAGATTAGCAGTAGTAAGTAGTGTTACTTGCAACACTACTATTACCTTTACTGCTACTACTGCCTTTACTGCTACCACTGCTATTTTAACTAGTACCACTACTACCAATACTGCCACTGCTTCTGATGTGAAGCTGTAGTGCCTCCTGCGGCCTGAGGGGGGAGCCTGTTCCACACAGATATGGACTGTGTCTCATTGAAGGGCGCACCCTTTGAAGACGGCATAGGCTGCACCCTGCAGAGGGCAGAAGACCTTGCAAAGGGTGCCCGGCGTCATCGATGCTCTCATATGATCACACGTGACTTTAAGTGAGACTGTAGTTTATTTACTCCCAACAAAAGAGGCTGGTAGTTTCATGTTGCAATAATGTAATATCAATTGGAAGAAGATTTGGAGCTTAAATTCTAAAGATCTGATTACAAAGATAAAGGAGGCGATGTTCTGTCAGGATGTGGAAGCTTTAGACCATACAACTTTTCTCATTTTTGATAACGAAATCAAACAATAATTACTATTACTACTATTTTGAAGAAGAAAACAGAAAAGCTATTAAAACTTTGGATTTACTAATTGTATACGACATTTTTTGTGATGCTTAACGTGGTTTATATTTATGTTGTGATCCCCTGGCATTATGTTACTCTATAATCTGTTCTTGTTCCTAAAAAAAATAAAACGAAAGAGGTGCTTAAATCAACTTTTACAATACATCGACATTGAAATCCTTTGTTTATCTTTAGTGTATCATAGAGAAAGTCAAAATAAAATAAGATAAACCACTGCACAAACCACTACATATCAGTAGAAAGACATATCTCAGATTAGTGGTTTGTTTCTGGGAAATACAGATCGTATTAGCGTACACAGTTGTACCCTCGAAATTAGTTCAAAAGAAGGCTGCATTGCAAGGGTCTTTGTAAATGGGACACCTTAGTCGAGCGTCTTGAAATGCACCCTTCCAAATGTGTGGTCCCTGAAATGAGACACAGCCATGGACATGAATCTCAACACAGGAAGAAGACGATGTGGTCTGACCCAAATAGCTTCCTCCTTAGCTGACTGCTCGAAATAATCGGCAGTTTCATCAACTGAGAAACAAATCAGCAGCCTCTACAGCTGGCTGGTGAATCCAGAGCTGCATCCCAGAGACCAGATTCATGAAGCATTCATGGAGGGTTTAAAATGGTCTTAACCACCAGGTAGTTATGGCCATCTTAACTCCTTCAGCCAGTGAATCCAGCCCCAAATGCCCAAAAATATCTCCTCCTAATCCTCCCCTCCATCTTACTCTCCTCCATGACCTGGAAACTGTAGCTGTCTCCTCCACTCCTCTGCTGTCCCAAAGTTGTAGGAAATGAGTGGACCGATCTCTCCTCCCAATGTCTCCTCCAGCAGAGGATATAGTCACATATCCTCTCAGGAAGCTTTTTTTTGGTACTCCTGCATGACATCACTGCGTCCATTCCCACTACCCAGCCCATCAACGCT
>OMOW01102199.1:0-10156 GCA_900312555.1 Lamprogrammus exutus | reverse complement strand
TAATGATAATACATTTTATTTCTATAGCACACTTTAAAATAGAGTTTCACTCGATTGCAACTCTAAATGAGGGCATTCAATTATTATTAGGTATTTGTCATGTAAAAGAAGAAGCATAGAAGTGAGAACCTCAACAATGAGCGCCTGTTGACACATGCTTGAATTATATACATTCATCTATTGTCCCTGTTATGATTTTCTCTCTAGGTGGATGGCTTGGTGAAGACGTTACCGGTCCAGCTTCAGCTTGGTGCTGTCAGGGTGTACCAGTCGGGAGTTGCTGTTGCTCTAGAAACAGACTTTGGGCTCTTGGTAACATATGATGGCCAACATTACGCATCCATCTCCTTACCCAGTTCTTACTTCAACAACACTTGTGGTCTGTGTGGTAACTACAATGATGACCCTGCTGATGACCCAGTGCTGCCTGATGGCTCACTAGCAGAGAGTGTGGTGGAGTTAGGAGGCAGTTGGCGAGCAGAAGACACGGACTGGAGGTGTACAGATGGATGTGCCCAGAACTGTAGCGTGTGTGACCCACTTACAGAAGCCTTTTACTTTCGCTCAGACTACTGTGGGATCATCAACAAAACTGATGGACCCTTTAGGGACTGTAGAGCAGTGGTGGACCCTACAGCCTTTGTTTATAGCTGTGTATATGACATGTGCAGCAACAGAGATAACATCACAACACTCTGCCAGGCCATCCAGGCATATGCTCTGGCCTGCCAGGCCCTGGGTGTGACCATACGGCCCTGGAGATCTCGCAACTTCTGCTGTGAGTTCTCAGTGAGCTTCTGTGTCGCTCATTCAAACATCTTAAACATTAACATATTGTCAGATGTACCGTTGAAACTTGTTATAGCCTCCACTTAATGATGTCATATGTAAGATGAATTGCAGCCAATATCTCATGCTTTGATACATTACTCTGTAATGTATCAGTGTTTGATACAACTTAATTAACTTAGTGTTGATTGTGAAACTGACATAATTTCTTCTCTTATTGGCTCCTAGCTTTGTCATGTCCAGAGTTCAGCCATTATCAGGTGTGCTCAAGTGCCTGTCCTGCCTCTTGCTCAGACCTCACCTCTCCCCTGTACTGTGCTCACCCTTGCACTGAGGGCTGTCAGTGTGACCCTGGCTATGTTCTCAGTGGCAGTCGCTGTGTACAACGTGAACACTGTGGCTGTGAGCATAATGGCCTCTATTACCCCCTTAATGAGACTTTCTGGGTGGGCCCCAGTGGTGAAGAAGGTGAATGTACCCTCCACTGCACATGCCGTCTTGCAGGAGAAGTATCCTGCTTCAATGACTCCTGTAAGGAGGGTGAAGTGTGTGTGGCAGAGGTGGGCTTGCTGGGATGCTACCCTCGAAGGGAGGGAGTGTGTTCAATCACACAGAACTCTGTGGTGTCCTCATTCGATGGTACCTCACTGCTGTTCCCGGATGACAGTTCCTATTATTTGCTGAAGTTATGTGGTCCAGTACCAGCTAATGGGTCAATGGTGGAGGTGAAGATTGGAAGGCGGTTGGTGAGCAAAGGCCCCACTTGGAAAAGACCTGTGGTAGTTATAGTAGCTAACCTGGAGGCTCAGATGGGAGGGATGGATTTTGATACAGTAAAGGTTGGTACTATCCCCACACATTGTGCCCTCCAGCAGTGGTAGAACAACTATATTACAAGAAATCTATCTATCTATCTATCTATCTATCTATCTATCTATCTATCTATCTATCTATCTATCTATCTATCTATCTATCTATCTATCTATCTGAGAATGAAACTCTGAATATATGGAATGAAACTCTGAATATATGGAATCAAACTGATATACTGTATACAGAATGAAACTCAGAATGTATGGAATGAAATGCTGATATACGTATATTAGGGCTGCAACAACTAATTGACTAAATCAGTAAAAATAGTTGGATTTTCATCATTAAATAGTTGGTCGACTTGATTTCGCAAGACGTGACTTCAAGACACAGGTCATGATATGACCTGTGTTTTGAAGTAAGGAATAATTCAACCAGTAATCATTAATTTGTGAAAGATAAGAGGTTAATATAACGTTATCGTTTCCAGTTATCCTAGCGGAAATTATCATAAATTGTGCCCTCTTACCGCAATGAAAACACCTCCTCTGTAGTTTGTAGTAGCTTTTCGAAACATCAGGTTGCCAGTCATCATTAATAATACTGTCTATCAGTAACTCAATTCCACTCCACTGAAGCATCAATGGTGTGCAGTTTCGGCCACCGTCTGCAGTGCCTCTGTGCACTGCTGCATGCCAGGGTTATTTAGAGTCTGTCCCATCCACGTCAGTGGGAACTGATCTTGTAGACTGCTATACTGTCCCGCTACTATTACGCCAAATAAGTTATTGTCTGCATTCTAATGTATTAAAGGACTGGGAAAAACAAAGCGATCCCTCAGCTGCTGTCTGCCAGGGATACAGTCTCCCAGCTCCCATGGGAGCTGGTCAGTTGGCTGTTTTGCTGTCCTGTTGTTATTACGCAAAAATAAGTTAATGCTTGTAGTTCAATGCAGGAACAGACAGAGAAAGAAATAAGATAGCCCTCAGATTATGTGATTTTTCTCTTCAAAACAACTTAAAATGAAACCAAACTGCATTGTAATGCAAAGTTGCACTTGAGAGTGCAGTTGAGAGGGGAGGTGTATTTGTGCATATACGCATGCATGCATGCCAGTGTTTGTGCGTTTAACCACACTACCTAGTCTGATAATGACTCTACCTCTATGTTAATCTCAAAGTACTTAAAACTGAAGTGCGACTCAGTGTGCTATGTATTTTTAAAAATTACTTTTACTGTTATGAAATACTTTACGAGAAGCTTTATTTTTTGTTGAAAAGCCAAAAAGTGTTTTTTTGAAAACATTTTCATTTTTTTTATTTTTATTTTTATTTTTTAGTAAAACTGAGCAGTTCACACTTTCATACATTTAATGCAAAAATTTACTTTTGAGGAATTTTTTTTTTTGCGTCTTTCAAACAATCCAACTAATTGATGAATCAAATGAATAATCACTAGATTAATGGATTATCAAAATAGTCATTAATTGCAGCTCTTATACACAGTGAGGTCCAAAATTCTGAGAACACTACTGAAAATGCTTCTATTTTGCATTATTGTGTAATTTAATACAAATGCTTGCAAAGCTTTGAGGTATGTTGTGTGAATGAATGAATGAATCCTTTTCCACAAAGATTTAAACCAGAGGGTATAGCATGTCTCTGATCACAAACTTGGAATCATCAGTACATAGGACTGTTTTCCAGTGATCCAATATGAAATACTGGTATGTCTTGGCCAATGCCAAGCGTTTGGCCTTGTTTACCCTCCTGAGAAGTGGTTTAGAGACTGCTACTCATCCTTTGTGAGCACTACTACTGTATATAGCCTTCTTTTGACAGTACTTTTGCTGACTGATTGGAGTCTCGTTCTTTATTCAGCACATTCTGTATCTGTGATGAGGTTGCTGTTCTGTCTCTTGTGAAGAAAGCTTTGTGTATTGGTCTTCTGATGGTGTTATCAATTTTGGTCTGCCTTTGATTACAACTGATCCAGTTTCTGCAAAGCTTATATTTGATTAGTGACCTAGAAAAACTGCAGAATCTTAAATATTTCCTCTTAATTTGTTTTTGTTTGTTTATTGTTTATTTCCAGGTTTATATGAAAAAGTTCCCAGATTTTCAATGTGGTCTTAGACTATTGGACCCCACTGTATATGGAATGAAATTTGGGATAAATGGAATGAAAATGCTGATTAACTGTATATTAAATGGAAGCTCCCTGGCAGAATCTGACTCCTCCTCTCTTGAGCACACATCTAACTAATTGTTTCCGCATGTTTAGATATGTATTTAGATTTTAGTGGATATTTGTCCTGAATCTTTCCCCACACCACTAACTAGAACAGCACCAAAGCACAAGAGAGTAAACTGAAAGCATGATTTATGCTAAAAGAAAGACTTATATATTATACATATATTAGAGATGGAACAAATGGGAATAGACTTTTGGCAATGTCAGTTGCAAAAAAATATCAGATTTATCTTTACATATGCATGTTTTTCTGTATTTTAGTGTCTATCCGTCTGTCATAGCCAATAGAAGGGATATTTTAAACCAAGACCTAACTGTTAACAGTACTTTAGTGATCATTGATTTCAAGTGTCTAAGACAGTGGAAAAGTCACTTGTCAATATTTTTTATTCTTTATCATTATTGTTTTATTATGCTATTAATTCTCGATATTGTCAAGACTGTCTTTTTACTCATTGTGATAGTTTAGAGATGGTGCAAGGGGAATAGAAGGTTGCCAATGTCAGTCAGAATAAACAATCACTTCACTATGTTGTAATGATTCAATTCAATACAACATAGATGTGACTCTGGGTTTAAAAAAAAAAAAGGTTTTACAAGGTGGGGGTACATGAATTTCCAAGAGCAATTGTTACGTCTCCCTCACCCCCAACACTATCTGGACAGAATGTCATCAAACTTATTATGGTGACATCTGATCATATCTTGACTTCATTAGTAGGGATTTCTGAAACCAATTTTATGTCTGCCAAAATCATTAAACTGTATATACATATGTGAAGTGATTGAAGTTTTTTGCGACATTGCCAAAATTCTACTCACATCACAATGAATATAAGTCTTTATTTTGCTTTCATTTTAGTCTCTGGTGCTTTGGTGCTGTTCTAGTGTTAGTGGTGTGGGGAAAGATTAAGGATAAACATCCACTTAAAGCGAAAAACCGCTCTAAACATACAGAAAATAAAGAGTAGTTAGACACGCACTTCCATTCAATATACTCTATAACAGCATTTCATTCCATATATTCAGAGTTTTATTCCATATATATTGGCGTTTCATTCCATATATATCAGCATTTCATTACCTATATTCCGAGACTTATTCCATAATCTCGTAATCTATCACTATATATGTATATATCACCATATATGTGTATATATATATCAGATGTATATATTTAGATATACTGGAGTAAAAATAATAATGTTTTGTTATAAAATGTAGTGTATAAAGAGAACAAAGTGTGTCAAAATACAAAAAGTACCAAATTGCACTTGATTAAAGTACCCTCATCTCCATCTTCCAGGTGAATGGTGAACCAGTGACATTGCCATATATCCATCCAATGGAGTCAATGATGATCTACAGAGCACCAGGAAATGTCACAGTGGTGGAGTCACGTGGTCTGCTTCGTGTCCACTATACACGCCAGGGATTCATCAACATTTCACTCTCCACACTCTTCTACAATGTGACTTGTGGTCTGTGTGGTGTCTTCAATAGCAATGCCACAGATGACCTTCGTCTCCCTAATGGACGCCCAGCAGAGACTACTGAACAGTTCACAGAGAGCTGGAGGGCCATTGCTGATGACCTCACCTGTAATGGTGACTGTGATGACCTTTATCGAATGTGCACAGACTTGCGTCTCTACCAGAGTCCTTGGATGTGCGGCAACATCAATGACCCTGGGAATAGTTCCTTCCTGGCATGTCATGCAGTTGTCAACCCCTCACCATTCTTTCGTAACTGCCTGTATAACATGTGTGTGAAGGAAGGAAACCGGTCAGCACTGTGCTCTTCACTGCAGGCTTATGCCTCTGCCTGCCTGGATGCTCAAGTTGGACTGGCTACCTGGAGGAGCGCCACCAACTGCCGTGAGTATTGTTGATGTTTCCTCACTGTGAAAAAATGTTGTCCACCTATTTACAAAAAACACCAAATACAAAATGCAAATGTTGAATATCTGACAAATGTTTATACACTTGTGCATACTGGTTGTTTTTGTGTGCACCCACGCATAAAATGCAATACACATAGTGGCTTCTCTCCTGTAGTTTTTACCCCCAAAAACAACATCTTTTTTGAGGTTGTTTTCTCTGCTAGTCGTTTTAATTTTCAGTTGAACATGTAGTTAATGGGCTGTAATTCTATTGCAAATAAGATGAGTTGATAGCGTTGATTAGGGCTTCAACAACTAATTGCTACAATTGATAAAAATCGATAGTAAAGATAGTTGCCAGCAAATTTCATTAATGATTAGTTGGTCCATGCCATTACGCATGATGTGGCATGCACTAGCTCCCCATATGTCACTTCATTGAAAAAAGGATTGGATCAACATCAAGGACCTGCGATAATCCTGTTGGGTGAAGACCATCAATAAGTTGTGCTAAAACAATTTTACTTTTTCATAAGAAATATAACCTGCTATTTTCAATAAATTATAGAAAACTCTGTCACAGTTTGCAGGCAGTAACAGTGAGCTATATAAATTCACATTTCTGCTCTGTCTGCTCAGCAACTAAGCTCTCTAGGTGCACACATGCATTTGGTTGCTTAAAAACCCCCCTAAAGTAATTCTGGTCATATTTTCCCTTCCAGCTTATATAATGTTAGGTATATAAGGACTCCACACAGCATGTGTGTAGAGTCTGTGTTTAGAAGACTGTGTTTATTGTGAGCTTTCTGCTACTTAGCTCACCTAGCTTAATGTACTGTTTTATTGTTGTTTTTATTAATAATTCATGATCGTTTCAATATCTTTTAATACCCTTTTTTTAAGAGTCAGAGTGTATTTTATGTGTTTGCTTTGTGAAAAACTATTTATTTGTAGAAACCTGTGTTATTGGTTAAATTTGAGCACCGCACATTGAATTTTCTGCATTTTAATTATGGCTCTAATCACTGAGATATCAAGCTTTGTATTTAAAATGGAACATGCAATGTATTCAGTGTACATAAAAGGATGCACAAAATCTTTGCTCGTGCATTTGATAGTATCCCGATTTAGATTACATTTAGAACAAAACAGATGATCAGTATTTCATTCTTACGGGGATAAAGATGTGAAATTGACATCGATTTAGACTGTCGTTTGGCTGCCAGACTACTTTGAACACAGGGACATAACCTGTTTTTCTTGACAAAAAATACACCTTACAAAAACAGACAAAATACCAACATAATAAAAATAAATAGACAAAAGTCACCCCACCCACCCCACATCTGCAGAACAACCCTGTAACACCGGATAATGTTACAGGGTTTTCCCTAGCTTTTTTTAGGTCTTAGGTTCTGTCATCCTGTGGAGAAGGGGCACAGCACGGGGCGGTGCATAGAAGCAGGGGGTTAGAGGGTCCCCCCAAGAAGATTTTAAGTTATTTAACCGAAAACTATGCATTTCACATAATTTTGGACCATCAGCATTACCACATTTGTGAAATAAGAAGACTTGGATTAAACAAGTACATGTTGCATACGGGTGTGCTGTACATGTTGTACATTTTCACAGTCACATCGTCTAGCCGCACTGGTAAAAACCAGGCTTACACTGAATCCATTACACTACATAATAAAAAGGAACCTTATGATATTGCATCAAAACACACAAAAAAAACATTGGTAACTTTAACAGATTTCATTGAAATAAATTAAGGTGTATCACTTGCAAATCTCACAGCCATCTTGTGAGCACTTCACCCTCCTGATCTTGTATAACCTTTTTACAAACTTTTTGTATACTATTCCTCCATATTGACGTTTGCGGATGTCGGATGGCCACGAAACTGCCGATGCACTTGTATATAATGTATCCCTTAGAAACCAGTTGACAACCTTCTGAAAGGGGCGTGTCTTTCACAGGTGATATTCTTACTAAGACTTCTATGGCGTCAGATACGTTGCTATCTTTGATATGCAAGCGCCAGTAACAGTTATGAGCACAGTCCGAAAATAAACTCAGCGCAATAATTGAGGGCATGAAAATGGGAATGGGGAGCCAATTTTGGGCTCAAAACTATGTTTAAGCAAGTAAAGCATCTTCCACGCATGCCAAAACGAGAACACGCTCATGACTGTTAGTAGCGCTCTCGCCATAGACTTCTCTCTTGCGGGATGCCTGCAGCTGGTGCGCCAATTCTTCTCCCGCGCAGCTTCTGTGTGCCCCTGCAGGGGGCACTGATAACACCAAATGGAGCGCCCAAACTATCTTTTTCCCACAGCGCTTTTTGTTTTTTTGTTGCATTTTCGTTTTGTTTTGGCTTGGGCGCCATGGAAAAATGCTTAGGTGCTACATCTAAGCCCTATAATGGTAGGGAAAACCCTGTGTTATAACACCAGATAATGGAATAACTTTTCAAAATGTAATAACTTGTTCCTTTACAACAAGTTTAAAATGTAATAAAACCGGATAATGAAATAAACATTGTCACCTGATAATGTAATAACTCTTGCCGGATAACATAAGAATTTATACATTATGCGGTGGTTGTTACATTATCCGGTGAGTAACAACTTTTTTGCTGAAATGATGTAATAACATCACCGGATAATGTAATAACATATCAAAATCACTGTATTTATGTTTTATTTTAGAATTTGATACTTGGAAAAAAAGAAAAGAGTCACACTTTGCAACACAATTTACAGACAAACGTGTTCTTGCACATATACACGCACGTCCTGTGGCGAGAGAGACAGAGACAGAGAGGGAGAGAGAGAGAGAGAGAGAGAGAGATCACATCACACATCAGTTATAGTCAGGATGTACCGGTATGTGAGTTGACCATGCTTAACCATCCATTTACCCATGTCGAGTAGGTCAATCTGATGGCGAATATGAACCGCTTTGGCCTTGATGGGCTTTGGAATGAGTCTGTTTTCAAATCTAGCCTCGTGCCATTGGTTATGCCTGAAGTTTTCCAATGTTTTTTGTGCATTGTCTTCACTTATGCCAGAGTAGTGTTCCTTCAGTAGTTAGTTCAATTTTCTTGCACCAGGCCCTTTCGTCTCATGCAGACCTCTTTTCTGATGGCACACTTCTTAGCCACCAGTTTTCCAGCGCATGTTATTGCCTGACCATCATCACTGAGAGCATACTGATCCCTATTTCTCCACAACTGAACAAGTTGGGTTTATGATCTCTCTGCTATAGGGACATTGAATTTCCCCTTAAGTGCCCTAGAGTATGACATTGTATTTCTCTTTAGTCATAGTATAAGACTTGTATAGACAATTGTATTGACAAACGGTATAGGACAGGAGAACCATTACTGCTATTATTCTCATTGTTCCAGATCTGTCAAGAGAGATTGAATTAGTATTAGTAGTATTAGTTAAGTATGTTAATTAGTATAACCTATTGAATGTTTAATTGTTTTATTGATTGTTATTACTATATTTTTGATAGTGGTCTCCAACCCTGGTCCTAGAAAGCTAGAGAGTGTGTGCAGACCTTTGTTCCACACAAATACTACGATATGTGATTCCATTAGAGAGGTGAAGAAACTTTGTGTGCTTTGAAAAACCGCCTGTAAGCTATTTATGGCAGGGATGGAAGAAGTGTGAAAGTGTGTGCCAGTGAGAGTATAGTTAAAACATTGCCTACAGGAGTTAGCAATTGGCAGCTAAAGTGGTATCACCGGTGATTCAAAATTAACACTAGTGCAAACAGGGAAAAAACATCTGTGATATTCTGAGTAATCAACGTCATTTGTTTACAGAATCCATTAAAGAACCATACCACCCTTTATAACATGTGGGTCCTTTGTCACTCTTACTTTTATAGGATTTCCCCCTTAAATAAAGAGATCTGTTTTTAAGTATAAATACATATAGATGTAGTTAATATAAAGAAAAGAAACCAAAAATATATCTAACTGTAAATCTAATGTATTCTATAATTTGATATGTCAATAAAAATATATAATAGTAATTATTTTTAGTAAGGCTTTAAGATACCATATTGTTTAGATGATTTACAGTTTATATAATTTACATTCACATTTACATTTAGTCATTTGGCAGACGCTTTTATCCAAAGCAACGCACATATGAGAGTTGAATACAACACAAGCAAATAAAAAGTCGGGAAAGAATAAGAGTAAGTGCCAAGAAGCTAAGTTCTAGTCAAACAACCGGACATAGAGAGGCAGAGCCTGGAGGCAGGTAAAGATAGAGGTTTAAAAAAATAAAAATAATTAGGTAGCAATTAGGTATGAAGGTGTTCATGAAAGAGTTGGGTCTTTAACCATTTTTTAAAGACAGAGAAGGACTCAGCGGGTCGAATAGAGGTTGGTCA
>OMOW01102193.1:0-10420 GCA_900312555.1 Lamprogrammus exutus | reverse complement strand
ATGTCCAGTCTCACTAAACATGTTGTATTAGGGTTCATTGATAAGTTCTGAGCATTCAAAGATCTCACTCCTGGGTGTTGCAGCTAACATCTGACAACAATATTGTATGGATTTCTACTTCAGCTCCATTAGAAATCCTTCACTGTGCAAGCTGATTGAGCCCAAATTCAGCTAGGGACTAAGTACCTGCACATTTCATCTCAACAAATCAGGCTGTTCTGAAAACCTTTGTTAAATAAATGTGACTTTTGCCACTAGTTGTCATAGTGGAGTCTTAAGTAATATCTGCAGTTTTTTTGTTAATACATTTGTCTATGTAAATTTTGATTGTGTGGACAAGCAGACTGTGCTTACTTTATTTCCTGCTATTATTGGGCAGCAGGTTATTTCACCCTCTTTCCATCTCTGCCAATTGCTAGGTGTCATAAAACACTTAAAATAGACAATGAGGCAGATGCCGCAGGCTAGCATTTCAGTGAAAGCCTCTGCAATCTAAGTCTGCAACATTCAGGCGAACAATAGCTGACAGTGCAGCATTACAGATGGAAATAGAATCGGCATGATTGTTTATCTTTGGCTTATCTGTGTGAATGTGACATTGGTGCAATCAGTGATCTTACCTGGGGATAGACGTTCATCAGTCTGAACTTTCAAGTGGCAGTGGCAATGGATCAGTAGAATGCTTTGTTTTATTGCTGACAGCACTAAAGGAACCACAGTGCATTATCAGTGTACTGAGTGTTTACAGCTACACAGAAAAGTTCAAGGAAAGTCAAGATTTTCCTGAACCTTTTCTCCATCTGTTTATGCAGGAGACATAGTTCAACAGTTTTCTGCACATTCGCCATTGTAGAAAAAAACGTCACCAGCAGTAAGTCCCTGGATTCAAATCTGACTGGGGCTTTTCTGTGTGGAGCTTGCATGTTCTTCCAGTGGTCTCCTCACACAGTCCAAAAATATGCAGGATAGGACAATTGGAAACTCAGTAATGGGAATGGGTTTGTCTGTCTGCGTGTTCACTACTCTGTACTCAATGATCAAGCCTCCCACATTCTTGCACAGCATCCATTCTGTATGTAGAATGGATGGATGTTCCAAAAATTTTCTAAAGGTTTTTTTTCCCTTTCATGCAAAAAATCTGCAACTTTTCATTAACACAAGAAAAGGTTAACTTTGTTAACTCTGTAAACTTATAGAGAGGCAGTCATTTACATGATACTGGGAAAGTTCTGCTGAAAGCCCCTAAGCTTTTATTGGAGAAGTTGAACAGAGCCTCTCCAAGTTTAATGGCCTCTGGGCTGCGGATAGAACTTCGATATTTTCACCCCAAACACGTCTCATGTGGCTTATGCCTTTGCACCACTTACATTTGATTAATTCACAGGTGCATAATAAATAGAATCAATTCCAATAGAGGCATTAAATTACCTGTAATTAAGCCATTGATTGAATGTTGTGATCTAGGTAATAGATTTTATTGGCCATTAATTTAAACCAAAATCTTCACTGAGGGGATGTGATTCAATAGTTGCTGCCATCCTAGAGAGAGACAGCTATTAGCCTTGCTGTGCCTGATATGGAACATCTCTAATATGGCTGTAGTCATGTCAATCGAGTTATCACTTTGTATCTGGATGTTTCAACACCTTACATAATTTCTAGGATGGGTAAAACTGAACAAACAACTACCGGGTGTCTTATATACGTAGCTGAACTATGAATGTCTCTAAATAGGTTAAATCGAGATGTACAATGGATTTATCACTTTGCAAAAAGAGACAATAGTTGAACAAGAACATTTGCATCACCGTTATAATTTGATATTTGGTGAGATATGTTGGTTTCGGAAATGCCCTCACTTTTTATTATTTAAAAAACATTTCAGTAAGAGTCCTCAAAACACCTCAGGATCTCTCTTGTGCGAGTTGTTAGAAACTGCTACCCCTTTGAATGGTGTTCAGGTCCCATTATGGAAATATTGCTGCTCAGTTATGCATGCAACCTGCCTGATTTTAACAAACTACATGACACTCCTTCACAAAAACACTGGAGTTGAATAATTAAAGAGGAATGTCGTGTGTTAATGCATTTAATTATAATGTTGTCATGATGAAATAAATAATTCATGACGACTGTTTTCGCTTTATCTAAGTATCTACAATTCAAATTTTACCATTTACTTTTCTTACCCCCGACTTTAGGTTCATAGAGAGTTTTTCATAGCGCAGAGTTCTCTAAAGGCTACAGTCATCTGATGCACTTGCGAGACCGTCCTCAGTCTCCTATAAGTTACAGAAAAAGCTCCCATGTTTATTTGATTGCTTCTGAGGGACATGGATATTTTAAGAGCGTAAAGGAAAACTAAAAGAAGCCCTGGTTCATTTTAAAGCTGATATATAATGTAAGCGCCTTGTTCCCCTTCTCACAGCAGGACTCACAGTGTATAAATGTTTAAAGTTAGCCATGAAATAACCATTTTTCTCTGCTAATTAGAGGACCACCTCTGTTTCCCCTCTCTCGCTTTTTTGTCTTTGCCTGCAGATTTCTCTCTAGCAATCTGGCCAGTGATGAGAGTTGTGACTGGTCCACTCTAAACATCAAAGCACTACTAATTGCCTGAATATAGAATATTTTGTTATGTTTGTTCCCATTTGAAAATTCATCATGCACAGACAACTGAATAACATTCTGACTGAATGAATAAATAAATTAGCAAACAAATGAACATTACTGCCACACTGGCCTTTGGCACAGCACCCAGCATGAAGATTCCAATCAAATTAAATGTGCAACAATACAAAAGCTCATCTAATTCACATAAACTATATTCTGGACTGTCCATCATTTGCTGGTAAGTAATCTGTTGTTGAGGTTTAAGAATTCTAAAGCTGTGTTTATCAAAACTGCATTGTAAATTAATGTTGATCTTCGAGATGTGGGTGCAAAACTAAGAAGTGAAAAGATATTATCACCCATCATCATGATCATTCCCAACTATGCATTGTATTCTCTTACATCTTGCATACACAGTTAGGTTAGGTGTCTTTTCATTAAGATTTGACCCTTTGTTAAACTCCTCCACTGAACATTGATTGTACAATCACGGCTTAGCAACCACAACTAGACCTGGCAGGTCTGTCAAGCTTTCCCATCTCATCAATGTGCAGATGCACTGTGTATTGCTTTTCTGATACTCAGGGTGATATATATCAGAATTGACATCCAGTCTACTGGTATAAATGGCTTGGAGAAATATAGTTTATATCCGTTATACCAGCCACTCCTGTGATACACAGTAGCAGATTTACATGGAAGATTTTCACATGGTACATTTGCAACCTTCATCACTGAACAGTCTGCTTGCTGTGAGCATCAAAAGCTCTGCAGGCCTAGCAACAGCAACTAAGCTCATAACATATAAACTTTGGCTAAGACGTCTTCAGATTAACAGAGTGAAGGTTAGCAGTTCATTGTATGCGCTCAGCATGAAGAGTTAATTTGCAAAAACAGAAATCCGCCATTTTTATGAAATGCTATATATCATATTTTTAGTCTGCATTCCAGTTCATATCAGTCATACTTTATGTTCTTTGTGGTTTGTTTGTTTTGAGATTGTCAATGCACACAGAAAAACAGGATTTTTACCATTATACAAAAACGGAATTATCTGTTTTTGCAAATCAACTCCTCACATGCTCTCCATTTTCCTGTTCAGTCGTCTGAGGGCAGCATGTCTTCTTCAAATAATGTGAAGCAATATGTGGTTTTTCCAAACAGTGTCTTGAAGTCAAATTCTACATTGTGTTTGCATAGCTTTGTATATGGCCCATATGATGAACATATGCCAATTCTGTTGTTGTTCCATGTTATTTACTTATTCCACCATAGCAAATGTCTTCTTGTTTTGATTTTGCTGCTCCTGCCCCTAGACATTTCTGACCAACGAGCAGAACAAGTGTTCTCACATGGTTTCTTTGTATCTGATATCAAACCTAACCATGTAACAACTCAGTCCCTGGTTTGGAACAAAGCAAACAAACATCAGGTCTGCGATCACTGACAGTCTGTTGTAGCAGAAAGTACCTCTTATCACAGTAGTTAAATCAAAACTTTAAGTTGGTGATTCCCATGAGACTAGACAAGAAAACTGTTAATTTCTATGAAGATAAGCAGTCCTCAGTTTGGCTCTACGGTGAATGTTTGAAAATTGTGAGGTCTAGTTCTCTGCCAGAAGCTTGTTCTACTGTTGGGGAATGAGAAAAGAGAAAAGGCTGCAGTCATGCTGAGGTTGACCTTTGCACGAGGGTGGCAGTGGATGAGGTCTTGTTTCTGCAAAATGGATAATACATGACAGAAGTCATCAAATAATGAGTGTGCTACTAATGCATCTCAAAAATGATTCACTGACAAAAGTAAAACTAAATCATGTACAGTAGTTTATTACTTCAGTGGATATGACATGCCAAAGACAAAAGCTGGAGAGCTGTGAAAAATGAATGATCTGCTTTGCTTCTAATGTAGGGGAGGACTGCGAGTACCAGGCACTGTGCTGCACTAACTATGACTTTTTGAATGATGTCATGCTTGTCACTTAATGGAGAGTACTCATCTTTGTTGCACCAGTTGTCATGAAGCCATACCTTGAAATCTACTACTGCTACCACAGAACCATTGAGCCCCGGAGAAGCCACCTGACCCAGCTTAATTGGTCTATGACCTATTCCAAGATGCCGTGCACACTTAATTGTTTGTTGAAGTGCTTTTAATTGCACATATCAGCATGAGAATTGGAATGAAACCAACGAAATGTGTTAAGTACAGCACTGTACCAGTTTGAAATGAACTGCACAGGGATGCAATACTACCTTAAACACACTCTTTCCCTCTCTCTCTCTCACACACTCAAATGTCCACTCACAGGTCCACACTCAAGGTGAAATGCTTTTGTCTGTTATCCTTTGCAGAATGTAAAGAAAGCCAAAGTGACTTTCTCTCACTCTGGCTTTCCTCTGATCTCTCAGCCGCTCGTCTCCTCCAGGCTGCAGTAGCTTAGGTGAGAGCTTCGCCCGTACTCCCACCTTCAGCATTTCCTCAAAGTCCCAATCCAAATCCTAACCAGGATAATCTCATTTCTCCTCTCCGCTGATGTACTTCCCTTTATCTGAGCCTTGTACTGCTGCCAGCTTGGTCCTGTGTTCGAGAGGAGGGGAAAGCGGATTTCTCCTGCTTTTCCTTGGCCCTGGTACTTCTCAGGGGTTGTAAGTCTGCCTGACATTGGAGCCCTGCAGAATCTGGTCAATGTCACCTCTGTATTGCCTCCGGACACAATGGCCACTTATTCTTTATCATGCCATATCCAGCACCCCCTTCATCTGAACGACTTACAGTGTACACTGTACAAGAAATTAATCTTGTACGACATTAGCAACCAGAAAAAGTCTTGCAGTACAATAATGTTATCAAAATTCTACCACGTAACTCTTGTATCTTGCATTGGAGACTTTGTAGATACAATTTAAGATCCAAATCATGCATTCATATTGCTTGCTTTATGGAAAAAGTCACCAACCCCGCCTTTATCTATGCATCCTGCATAAGACTTTTTACAATTCTACATTTGTGTTCACTGCATTCATGCTCTGGGAGGGAGTTCTTATCAAAGCTTACCTCCTGACTGCTGAAAAATCTCAGTCATATATCTAATATAAAACTTATTCTAAGATCCTGTGTCTTGCTGTGCCGTGTATGATGAATACGAGCAATGATTAAGCCAGTAAGGCATCTGGATTTCGACAGCTCATAATTTGTTGTTTTGCACAAATTAAAGTCCATCTGGCTGCTACAAATATAGAAAGTCATGCTGTCTTTAGAGACTGAACTTTCCTTTATAACTAAGGAGGATTAGAAACTACTATGGCAGATCCAGTAACAAATCTTTTTTTTTTTAACAAAGCCCGACTCTGATGATTTTTGCACAAAATGTTCTTAACTAATAATGTCAAAATGTATTATCTTGATAGACTCTTCATTTTGGATTAGTCAAAACTGATTTCTTTGTGAGGTGGTATATGCGATTACAAGATGGTTCACACGAAATGAGACTTCAACCTCTCATTGATGCCTCCTCAGCTCGCTCGATAACTTCCAATGAAATATGATTTCAATTCCTGGCATTCTATGCCCTTGCCAGGCCATCAATGCCCTGTGGTACATTGATGGCCTGGCAGGGGCTTGGCGGGGAAAATTCATCCACAGCTCTATTGTGTGCATCTTATGTTATTTGGTCTATTTTGTTGTTTGTAAGTATATTAATCTTAATATTACATTAAGAAATTTCAGTCTGATGTCATTCTCTCAGAATTCAAGAGGAGGGAATTCCATCTTGATGCATCTTTTTGGACCAACAGAAATCCATCAAAGACAAGGGTTGTCAAGGGTTATTCTTGGAAATGCAATAAATCATCTAAATTTACACTTTATCACAAATTACAGTAGCTCCTGGAATGTATAGAGCATCAGAGTGCTGATGTGGAACAGTGTCCAAAGATGGAATTTTCCTTCCAAAATAGCAGTCACAAATGAAATCTCCCCTCCTCTCCTCTATTCCTCTCATGAAGTGTGAGGTGGAGGATGAGGGGAAAGGCGGGGAAGCAACTTGAGGAGAGACATGAATAATGGGAAAGACGGGCTTAGTTCCTCTACCACCATCATATTCAATGACACTTTTACGGTTTTATCTGTAACACTGGTAGCCCAATTGCATCTCCTATAGGCAGATGCGTGACATTGCTATTTAGCGAGCTGATCAGGATTCAATCGGACCTGCACATTTCCTGCACTGGTGCCAAAAAGAAGACCGTTTATTGTGGCTTATTGTGCCAAAATGCATGTTTTCTGTCTTATTTGAAAAGTGGTAAATGTAAGTATGTCATTTTTTTCTTTGATAATACAAATAATATTATTATTAAAAACAATAGTGAATAGTATCCTGGTGATTTTATTACGTTTATATGAAATATAAATAATACTTAATAAATTATTGTCCTGAGTTTGTGTGTGTGTGTGTGTATGCTTTATTACATTCATCTACGTACTGTAGCTGGGATTTACATTTGTTTTGGAGTGGACAGTGCAGCACACACTGCAAACTACCAATGGAAGGTGTGCTGTTCCTGTGCCTGTGCCTATGTTTTGGCAAACCTTGTTGTAATGTGTTCTTTGTGTAGACCAAATGGAAAATACAAGCAAGGAATGGGGAAAGCCAATGTGCACTTGGTGAAAAAAATCACCGATGTGCCCTCTATTAAGGCACTTAACCCTTGATTGCTCTGCTGGAGCTGCTCAACAGCAATCAGTCAGTGTTTGAGAGTGCGTGGCTGTGTGATTATCCGGCATTACTGACAAAGATGGTCAAGGAAAGAAAAACACAGCCAGAAAATAGTTCAAATGACTTGTAGATTGCTGTCAGTGACTAAGATTTCCACAGTGTTAATAGTGTGTGGGGACATCAGCGATGGCGCAAGCTGTCAGTGACTTAACCCACCGATGTCAGCTGACACGCACGCAGGAGAAGCATGGAATGCTTCAGGCAGACATATGCAGCATAGACATGTATGATCACTATGGTGGCTGATACTGTGGATCAGCTGAACCATGACACACACATGCCACCACTGTCATGTTCGAACATGTCATGTGGTAGGTACACAACCTGTCTGCAGCAAGTACAGATTTAAGCCTTTAAAGTGACTTGTTTTCTAAAAACTCAAAACTGTTCCCGGCTTCTACCTTACATACGAACATAATTTAGTCAGGAAATAGTTCCATTCCCTATCTGGTTATTCAATTTCACTTCAAAACATGAGTGAGTTTTCCAAAAAGCCAAAAGCTTTCATACCTATTGGTTACCGATATCGATACCTATATCGGTTAAATGCAATCATACATTTTTCAAATTCTCATCCTTTTCTTTCCAGGCCCGTTGACACCCTGATTACGTAAAATGCAATCTGTATCCATATATGGTACACATCTGGGACAAATTCATGAGATAAAATCCGCCCATGGGCTAATAACATCATCCACTTTGTCTCAATGTTAATCAAATTATTTTTGCGATTTACCATAAGTGGCCTGAAAGGCCCACATAAAAAATTGAATTCAAATAATGGATAAAGCTTGGCCATGTACAAACATAACAAGGAGAAAACATTACACTACTGATATCCCTTCACAATGCAGGAAAAAACTTTTTTCATGTAAGATGTCAATGTAAGTCCTGTCATCAGATGTCATTATCCAGTTACGTAATGTATCCAGATACAGACATCACACTTTAACACATTGTGTAAATTGAGTCTTTTCAAATTAGTGTTCACACAAAATGTGTTTTCACTTGCTGTTCCTTCTGTCATTTATATCGTGAGCCAGTGCTTTAAGTTCACACAGACTCTGTGTGTGTGTGTGTGTGTGCGCGTGTGTGCGTGTGTGTGTGTGCGTGTGTGTGTGTGTGTTGTCATGCCATAAATGACATTTCATACAGAACTGTAATCAGTTGATATTGTACTTGTGTATTTGTGTATTTGATGTTCTCGTTGCTGGAAATCAATAGTGCATGGAGAGGTCAAAGCTTTGGATACATAATTGTAGGCATAGTTCAAGGGGCCATAAAATAGGGAGCAGAGGGAAGTAGCGCATGAAAACAAATCAAAATGCATAAAATACTTTTAAAGCCAAGCCATGTGCAGGAGACATCAAAGCCAACATCACTGTAAAACAAACATAATATATTCAGAGACAACAAGAACCATTCACTGGAGTCAGACAAAGAAAAATGTTGGCATCCTCATTAGAATTTATATTGGGCTCAAGACACGCAAACATTTTATACCAGATGAAGGTCAACTCAACTTCCTTTGACATCACCATCATTTGGACATGTTTGACCAGCACAGTTTAATGTGAGTCGGGGCTCAAGATGAGTGTCTTATAAAATCCAATAGTCCTCCGAAACTTTGCTGTTATTCTGCTCTTGAGTTCAACATCATCAAAAATAATTGTGCCCCTGAACACTGTTCAGTCAGCACTGGATTCTTCATAACACTCTTACATAATAAAATGTAATAGATTAACTGATTCAATTGACAGGCAATACAACACTTGTTTACAAGAAATAGCATAATTCTGTATGACATGTTTAAGTGTCAAAGAATGGATAATATACACCAACTGACTGTGCTTCAGTGTCTCTATCGTAGGAATATATCAGCATTAATCCATATTGCAGGCTCATTAGTAGAGCACACCCCATATTGTTTGCTACTCATTGTCAGTTCGTTTTTTCTATTATTAATTACCTCAGCTTAATACGAGAGGATTTCTCATTTTAGACAGTCATTAGAAACACATTACTGCACCGCTGATGCGACGTGACTTATTTACTCCACAACAATTTCCTCTCTCGTGTTGCCTCAAAGGTTCTGAAATGAGCCTGGGAAAGAGGGGACCTGTGCAGGTTATGCTGCAGAACACACACACGCTTTTGTGTCGTACCAAACAAAGGTCCTCAGCATCACTATGTGCAGGTTGAGCAAGAGAAATTCATTTCAGGGTTAGCTTTCGCAGCACACAGCAGGGTGTGTCATATTACTGGCTGTTTAGCAGCTTTCGAGTGTTTTCTATTACCTTGACATCATTGTTAAATTGCATCACAGCATGTGCCTTCCAGCCTGTTCAATTGCTATGACCCCATGAACCCCCAGGACTGAGGGAGATGGAGCTACAGAAAAGCAGGGGAGGTGGTCAACCGCAAGGTGACTGGCTTTGGAGAGTGTGTGTGTGTGTGTGTGTGTGTGTGTGTGTGTGTGTGTGTGTATGTATGTTCCTCACCTCCATCCTGTGTCCCACCTCTACGAAGGCACAGGTAGGATGGAAAGCCCCGGTCCCGCAGGCGTACAGGTGGGTGCGGTTATAGTGATGCACGATCTTCACGTAGTTCACACAGTCGCTCTGAAAAACACAAACACGCACACACACACACATTAGAGAGAGTCCAATTAGAGCTGCTGCCTCACCACAAGAAGGTCTTGGTTTTGAATCTCAGTGGGTTTCTCTGGTTTCCCCCACCATCAAAAACACGTGCGTTAGGTCAGTGCTCCTGCCGGCCCTGACACGTTGGCGATATGTCAGGACTTCGTGTCAGCCAACTTGTTTTGAAGTTGTTCTGCCACCAAGTGGGCCAAAACAATAACGTTTAAACTGTTTTACACTTCAAAATAAAATAAGTGAACGTTGTCGAAGGAATAAAAGTATTAAAGCGTTAAAACGCCCCCCCCCTCCCCCGTGTGGCGTGATGGACATTCCTCACATAGCTCCTCTCTCCCTGTCCGCCCGTGACAACGCCGCTCCTCCTCCTCCGACA
>OMOW01102191.1:0-13530 GCA_900312555.1 Lamprogrammus exutus | reverse complement strand
TCTCTCTTCTCTTTGGATTGGGTGTGATCTCGCAGGAGTAATCCATTAATTCAATATGGATAGAGTGTGTGTGTGTGTGTGTGTCTGTCTGTGTGTGTGTGTGTGTGTGTGTGTGTGTGTGTGTGTGTGTGTGTGTGTGTGTGCGTGCGTGTAAGAGAGAGAGAGAGAGTGAGTGAGTGAGAGAGAAAAAGAGAGAGATTGTGGGCCAAGACTTGGACACAAACAGATGACTGAGAAAGAAAAAAAGCAGCAAACCCTCCCACCATTACCACCCTCCCTCTGGGCTCGGCCATTTGGCTATCCAAGTCAGACAGACTTCAGCAAGGAGAGTGAAAAGAGAGGGATTGAGGAAGAAGTAAAGAAACAGCAAGGGGGGCAGGAATGAATGACTGGAGGAGAGAGAGGAGAGGAGCAACAAATCAACACCAAATCTCCAGGACAGTGGAGGATGTAGTGAGCGACAGAATAGACAGCGAGTAGGGGAAATGTGAAGGATTTTGTGAAGAGAAAGAAAGGAGAGAGAAAAGCAGCTGGTGGAGAGCAAGGAAAGGAAAGAGAGCAACAGGAGGAGGGGGCAAAGGAGAGGGGGTTAGCCCCAGTCAGAAGGCAAGAGATCATAAAAAGCCCTCCTCCAGCACAGCTGTGAACATCGCAGTCACACACACACACACACACACACATACACATACTTTCATGTCTTGCGCTCTCACATGCTCCGCTGTTCTTTTGCAAACAGATTTTCTGAATCCTCTCTTACTTTTTCAAGTAAGTCTGTACTCGCACACACACACACACACACACACTGACAGAGTCAGACACAAACACAGAGGAAGTAGGCAGGGCAGCAATGGGCTGGGAGCATGGATACTCCCATTGACTTCTACAGGCACTTCTCATGGCTCAAAAAGGTGAGGGGAGAGTTTATTCAGCATACTTTACATTACTTCCTGTACTTCCCTCTTCCTTTCTTTCATTCCTTCCCTTTGACTGACTGGATGCAGGGTCTCTGTGTGTGTTTGTGTGTGTGTATTGAAACAGTTATGTTTAAGGGAAAGGGAAGCTCCTCTGTCCCTACGAGACAATTGTTGTTCCATGTACATGTTTTAAAGAGTGTATTCTGGATACAGGGTGTTTTTTGGTGTACTGTTCTTGTGTGTAAGGACTGGGCTGCATCTCAAGTTGTTGCCCGTGTGCACGTGTGCGTGCATGTGTGTGTGTGTGTGTTAAGGCATGCACGACAAGCACTGTATTATCAAATTAGAAGCATTATTCATCAGCTGATTGCTGTTGACAAAGCACTATGTGATGATGTGGGATGCAATCAGTGGGAAACGTTCCCACTCTAGATCACATTATCAAGTCACGACATTGTAGACATTCAGCTGAAAACAAACTTTAGATAGTTTAGAGAGAGGAATGAGAGTTTGGAGGTGTGTTTGTCATAGTTTTGGCTGATTATTGTTAGGACTATCGTGATTAATTGATCATCATCAACTGCTTGATTAAAAAAATAAATCAGTGTAAAATCCATGTAACCGATTATTTGGCAACCCACACTCCAGCCCAGTTGGTGGGGCTAATGTGCACGTTGAGAGTTGCTCAAGGAAATTTGAGAAAAAGTTGAGAAAAAGAAATTCAGCAATATGGCGAAAGGTTAAGGCACTATGGATGATGGGCAGCAGCATAGCCTACATCTGTTCATCCTATTGGATAATTTTAACTAATCTGTGTCAAATTGGCCAAATTATGATGATTTACTCTCAAAATTATTATCAGTTGCGATTGGGAATTTGCCATTTTAATTTGTCCTTCTTATCTCTCTCACAGTAAGAAACAGACTCTGATGGACTCGTGCTACATGTATTGATTAATAATCGAAATAACCACTAGATTTATTGATTATCAACCTAATCAATTGTGACAGCCCTAAGTCTTATTTATTAATTAAAAATTAATAAAAATACGAAACTATTTTCACCAGATTGGATTCCATTTCAACTGACACAGCGGTTTAGGACATGTTTGAGTCTGAAGTCTTTTACGATCTTTACTTTCAATGATCTGTAGAAGTGCAAATGCAAAATGAAAAAGCAGTTTGATGAATGAGCCTCTCTCATGGTGAAAGATGTACAAGCATTTAAGCGAATAAAACACTGGCAACGTCATGGAAATCAAATTTTATTTGTTTGAGTACGAAACATGATACACATACCTGAGTAAATTTTTTTGGCCTCTGCCCAAGAATTCTTTCCATGTCATTGAAGAAAGGAAATGTGTTTTTCTGCCATGTAACACTGCTTCAGACTCTTCCATTTATTCCTTAAAATAGTTCACAGTTTGTCGTATGGTTGGCTCAACATTGTGGCCCTTAGTTTGTGCAGGCATTCCTCCGCTGTTTTTCCTCCTACATTATTCCTATGTTTTTGTCATATATGAGATTCAGAAAGGTTTAGATTTCGTCCTCAGTCCACTGATGTCTGTTTCCTATGTTTTCATGTTGCGGCTATGTTCAAAACAGAAACAGCTGGCATGTCAAGTGACATCATTTTATTTGCATGACCTTTTTGCAAACAAAAATTGCACCTTATGAAAAATGTATTCTATATTTGCCATTTCCAAAAGTTGGATGGAAACATAACAAGTGAGTTCAAATGAGGTGACAGTAAATGTAAAAATGTGGCCTGCTGGAGGATCAGGCTGCTCTGCTGACTGATCAGTGTATTACTGTTTCACGTTTCTAGGTAGTCTTTAATGTATAAAGTGTGATTTCTCACATGATACTGTCTGTGTGTGTGTATGTGTGTGTGTGTCTCTGTATGTGTGCATGTATTCCTGAGCACACTGTATGTTGTCAAATCAAACACAACTCTTTAGCCATGCTTTGTGTTTCTGTGAGTTTTTAGATATCCTTTATTTTTTAAACTATGCATATGCTTGCACACACAGTTGCTGCACAAGCGGTGTTGTCCTCATACTCGCGTGTGTATTATGTTAAACATTATATCCTCCAGTAGGCAATGTGAAGGCCGATGCATAAATCGTGAGATCGGAATTTTACTTTTGTTTTACAAAAGCAAAAGAAACAACAGCACTGACAAGGAGATGGTGCGTGATATTTCTGACGTGCTTCTCCTTGAAACCTTGAAGCCATTTTTCTGGTTGTCACTGTACCTGTGCTGCTGACGTCACTTGACAAAGTTGACATTGCCACCACTCTAGACACACACTTGTTATTCATCACCCTCACCTGGGGGGTATTCTCGGTACGTCGCTTAACAAAGAAGAGATCAATTGAGCTATGCTAGATCTACTAATCGTGCTAATGCCCAGCTGGATATTTCGGCTCTTCAACCGCACGTGAGAACTTGATTAGAAAAGCTGGATTCAATTATCCAGGATAATTGCGTGCTCCCGTGTTCATCGAGAGGGGAATATATATAAACAGTCGAAACTATGGTCAGTAAGTGTCTGAATGGCGGATGGAGAGGACACAGTTCTTTCACCCCAGTGGAGCAAGAGATCCTCATCGAGGCTATGAAGAATTTAAAAGCTTTATATACACTAAAGGCAATACTGCAAAAGCAGCAAAATTGAGAAAAACTGTTGTGAAAAGGTGGCAGACAAATAAAGTTTGAAAGTAGCCTATTTAATTGTGCACAGTCTATTATTGTCTACAGTTACTCATTGTTACTTCTGCATTTCAGTTGTGTTAAAATGACCTGATGTCTTATCCTCTCTGTCGTCTATATTAGTAACAGGCTGCACAGGGCAATTAGTTGACCTTTCTTTTCTTTTTTTCAAATTCATTTTTGTAAAGCAACTAGTAAGGAAGCTGAAGAAATTCCTGAAAAGCTGAAAAACAAAGGAACAAAGATTCCTTCTCAACTGAAGCGGTACCTTTCTACAACTACAGTATTGGTGTGGGAGCTTGCCAATTGCGCAATAGCCTCAGAATTTGAAATTATTTTTGTGTCCAAGTCAATATGTTGTTCGCTTCAAAACAGAGCAGCCATGGCTGAACTTGTATGGAGTTGTTGAACTGTGTTTGTTTCAAGCTGTGATCCAATCCTGTTAACATTGACCAAGCCTACTCCCAAGCAGGTTTGATTTTACGGATTTGTTGCTATGACAGCAACTCCAACAAGCGCTTCGGAGAACAGAGAGATCCATGATCATGAGAAATCGCTAACAATTAAATCCTGCTAACTCATTAATCCACGTATTGAGAATAGGCCCCAGTTTTTGACGTTTCAGTATTTCATGACACTTGGAGATTTACTTTATCTGGTTATGTAAACCCAGTTCCACGAAATGAAGTTAAGTAAATCTGAAAACACAGGAAATTAATTTGAACCAAATGAAGTTCAGTAAATTCAACACAACTGCCTGAAGTAAATACTATATCGTGGTGTTGTGTTGAATTTATGCAGTTGAGTTATATTTATGTTGCATGATTTTAAGACTGTTTAACTTGACTGAATACCATTTGTCTTTTGTCTTATTAGCTTGAGTCAAATAAATACAGCACAAGTCATTTAACTTGATTTTTATCAATCAACAGCTTAAAAAAAGCTTATTCTTGAAATAATGACTAAATATAAATTCAGAGAATAACTGTTTTTAGGCTTTGCTTTGCTGTAGCATCATTCATCAAATATGGGTCACAACTTTGCAAACAACAAAAGGAAATCCAAATGTTACATTATATATGGCAAACCTGTTCTTCTTATTCAGGGAATTATTATTTTTTGCTTTACCCTGCTTTTGTTTTTTTTGTTAGTTAGTAAAAACAGTGAGCGGTTTTACTCTTGTTTCCTGACACAGAGAAAGCTCACAACAGTAACATACCACACCAGCTGCTGCCCATTGCGTCAAAAATACCAGCTTTACTCTGTTTTCTTTTTTTCTACTCCATAACTGGTTTCAGCATGACTGGCTTAATAATTTATTGTGTTAAGCAATAGTAACAATATTCCCAATAAGCTGAATTTGATGTATAAAATAGGTGGAGTCCCCCTTTAAAAGTGATATTAGCATGTGCTATGGTTATGTGTGTAATCAGTGTGACCAATTTTTAAGGCAAAATATTCAAATTAGATAACAAAATGACAAAAAGAGATCAATTTTATGTACATGATGTCTTGTTTCAATAGCCAATCTGATGTCCCTCAGCATAAATGACATGAAAAACTAACAAAACGTTTGCATAGCTTAACTCTAAAATCCAAAAAGACATCCAAGGTACTCTCATGTAGCTATTAAGTTAAAGGGGGCATGTGTTTTATGCTATTTTCCTTCATCTTTATAGTGTAATATCGTAGGGAGTTTGTGTTGAATATGTTGTAAAATGCATCCAGTAAGACAAACCCATTGGTCATGAACTGCCCTGAAAGCTTTGTTTTTGATTGTCCCTTTACTGCTGTAACATATTGATATCAACATGTAACGTGAATTTGCCTGCCTACACACCTGATGAGATGCACCCACCAAGTATCAAGAGAGCCTTAAAGAACCTAAAATGACCTGTTTTCCCTCAATATGCTCCATGGTGCTTCAGGAAGGGAATTAGAAGTGGATAACTGCTTTTGGGGCATTAAAGTATTGCAATCTTAAATTAGACATTATATGAATATAGGAACATGGAAATCTGTATAATATGTCCGTAGTTCTCTATTTAAACATGAGGGACCAACATGTTTTGAGTATATAGGTACTGTATAGCTTGTATAAAAGGACTATTAAAAGTAGGTGGTGTTTTGTATGCGGTCATGCATTCTTAGACTCTGGGATCATGTTTGTCATAAGGCGTCCCACCCACTCCCCTGCCTACAGCTTTTACACTACATACCCACACTGCACAACTTTCAAATTAAAAAACAAAGTAATGAATCAAGATAAAAGTAAGAGTCATATAGCA
The DNA here is from genome assembly GCA_900312555.1 of Lamprogrammus exutus. Classification (NCBI taxonomy): domain Eukaryota; kingdom Metazoa; phylum Chordata; class Actinopteri; order Ophidiiformes; family Ophidiidae; genus Lamprogrammus; species Lamprogrammus exutus. Next base: position 7,613 of record OMOW01102191.1, on the reverse strand, counting down.
GGTAGGAGGGCTTACCTTCAACCTTTAACAGCTGTCACTCAGTTTGGCTTAATTCTGCTAAAGAGATGCACTTGGGGGGGAAAATGACTCAACAGGATGACATGCTTTGGTCTGCCAAACCTGCCTATAGTCAACTTGTTTCTGGAGTCTGACTTCTAGGGATAAAACATTTTAGAAATGAATACTTAAAAGCAAAAATAAACACTGATTATTAAGTCTTGATTCAAGAAAAAAATCTGACAAATATCTGTAATTGAAGAAATTGTAGAAATGCTTAAAATATCATAAGTTTCTTTTTAAGAAATAGGAAAAACTCTAAAATGAATTATTGCCGGAATTTTCGTTGCTGCAGCACTACTACAGAAATATTTAAAGAGCAGGAAAACGTTTACACAGACTCTCCTACTGCTGCCTTTTGAAGTTCCTGTGGGGACATTTAGTCCTAATATGGTTTTGTTGGAGCGGCCAGTATTCCAATTGCTTTCACTTGTGTTCAATATTGACTTCTGTTTGATGTATGTCTTGCCTCCTTTTCTCCTTGTTTAGTTTAGAGGGTGGGTTTAATGTGGTCACTGACAGATTCATTTGTCTGTATGAATCCTCTGAATTATGTGAACTAGGCCTCAGAGATATCAGGATATCATCACAATTTTCATTCACTGATTGGCTTGATTGCAGTCCTTATGTTTGGTTGACTGTGTTGGTTTAGAACTGAAGGTTGCTCTGCTGTTGTAGATAGAGGAAGTAGCTCTGGATAAAATCTGCAGCTAAAAGCGAAAATGTTAAATGCAGATGTTTACATTCTTCTTAAGCTGGTCATCTCACCAGGTGAACAGGAGGGGGACACTCAGATTTAACAAGCAAGTGCATGCACATTGGACGCATATTTTAGTCTTGAGTCACTTTTGAAGTTGTGAGATGTTGTGAATATGCTGTAGATATTCAGCAGTATTAAGGGTGAAGAGATACAAGTATCAACACAAATGTAAGACAAATTGCTCATGTAAGAATTGGACACACACATTTAACGTTACCATTTCTAGATTTTGTTTTTGCTGAAATTCATTGTTTAAATTTTTGTTTTTTATTCCCTAGAATTTTCAAGAACGAAGTATGAAACAAGAATAAAGTTAAATGAAATCAGTATATATAATAGAGAGATTAGATTTGTTATTTCCATTTTCTTCTAGAAACAAGTAGAAATGTGGAAGGTTTGGCAGAAATGGCGAAATTTTCTCAAGCCAAAACTTGAGGAGTTAGAGTCAAAAGTAGTTTTTACAATTTCATTTGTCATTTGGTGGGTGGCTTTCATTTGCCACTAAATGACAAATGAAATTGTAAAAACTACTTTTGACTGTAGAGGATTCATCTTGATAAATGTAGTTTTGCTTGTTTCGAGCTGCTCCGTTAGTTAATATGTGTGTTTATCTTGTGAAAGGACTTTTTTCTTCTGATCTGAAATTTAAAGATACAGAAACCATCAGCTTATCCAGGCCTTATGACTGGATGTGAGTGATGTTTTCCTCTCTTCCTGTCATTTGCCTGGTAACAGTGGCAGTCAGTTGAGGAGTCCAGGAGTCAGCAGAGCTGGACACACACAGTCAAAGACATGATTATCTGTTCAGACTAAACCATTTAAGCCTGACAGAATCTAAAATGAATTCTGCTCAATTTTCATTTTACGTCCTAAGTAACAGAACACATAATGCTGCTGTAACCCTAATCGCTCAGGACTGCAGAACTGCAAAACAGCTTCTGACCCAAGAAGACTTGACTGTGTTTGTTAAAAGGCATTTTCACAGCCTGGCCGAACTTTTCTTCCTGCGTGGCCATGTGGCTACTAAAAGGACATTTAACTTTATTATCTGTTTTTGTTAGCCTTAGAGTGGATAGAGAGGGAAAGCGTTTGGTCCTTTGCTAAATTAAAAACTAAAATGTTGCCATTGCTAGATTAATGGGAGTCAGATGATCAGCTGGGAATGTTTTGAAAGTCTCGATCATGTGCTTAGTGAAGAATCTGAATTTGAACAGTAACAGCACTCAAAGCTATTTATACAGCAGTCAGCAGTGTAGCCCAGGGTATTCTTAGCATATCATCCTTGCACTGAAATCAACAATATTATCAGCTTTATTTGAAACTAACCGGAACCGTAGGCAAGAGGACAGAGTACAAATACAATCTAACATGATATCATCCTAATTACACTTCAACAAATTAAAACAAACAGAAAGAGACAAATTAAATAGGTCAAGTGCTCTCATGTTGTCATGTAAGGGTTTACTTTTACAAGGCTTTGCAAAGCAAGGCTCCCTTGCTGCAGCACGACTGTGCATACTAAGTGACAACAGGTTATTTTATGTGCTGTACCTTTAAGGCCCCCTGCTGAAAAGCCTGCTTTTTTCCAATTGGGCACCAGCAAGCCACTGCAAAACTGAGTGGCAAAAGTTCTAGACAAACAATTGCATGCTAACCTCGTATTTGGTGGGTGTGTCTAACCATGTATGAAGGCAGCTAAATTCAAATGTGTTAAAGGAACAAAAGGCATAATATGCCCCCTTTAATGTACAGAATGTTTGACGTCAGCCTTTATAGCACAGACCATCGTTCAGTGTTAACTTTTACCCTTAACTAATATCTTTAACCTGTGTCTCTGCTGTGTGTTTTGTCCAGGTCAACCTGTGTTCCCCAGCCAACAATGAAAGCTACCAAGAAAGACTGCTCCGCCTAGAGGGAGACAAGGAGTCTCTTGTGCTACAGGTGAGATACCTGTGTGTGTGTGTGTGTGTGTGTGTGTGTGTGTGTGTGTGTGTGTGTGTGTGTGTGATGTTTGCATTGTCACAACTGCATTAATTGGATTTGAGGGTATTCTCACATTGTTGAGTTTGGTTCAGTCAGACGTATGTTATGGATTAGGTTGGTAAATGGATGGATGGATTCATGGATGCATGGGTGGAAATCAAATCTGTGAAAAGGATACCTAACACATCTTCAGATGAGCAAGTTGAGGGTTAGCAGGTTAGCTGTCTGCAGACAGTGTGTCTTCACAAAATGCAAAGCATTATACGGTTTTTGAGATCAAATTAGCATTTTGCTGGCATTGTTTTGTTTGTTATATGGCCCAAATAATTGACTACGACTAAGTGCATATGTCAGTTCTGTCTCTGTTCCATGGCACACTGAAACTGTTTTCATTCTCTCAACCCCATCAATACTTGTCTGAGCAGAGAGAGCATTTTCACATGACTTTTGTTAATATGAATGAAGTTGTGTTTCTATCCATCCGATAAAAATAAGGCCAGGATTAACTTTCCTTTTAGATCTGTTTTGGTCTTCATCATCTCCTAAGATAAATATCTGAATCTAGATCCTCAATTTGTGTCTGAAGGTTTAGGGTATAAGTTGGAGCAAGAAGTGGAGCTTTGTCAGTCCACTGTCGTACCCAACCTTTGGTACAGGGTAAGGAGCTGAGACATCAGGAGTGAACTCAGAGTAAAACTACTTCATGTTGAAAGAACTCTGCAGTGTTGCTTCTGTAAAGGGCAGGTGTACCAGTAATGTCCCACTTGGAGGAGACCACAGGGTAGACACACAATATGCTGAGTTATGCATCCCATCAGACCTCAGAATGACCTAGACAGAGCTGAAGGAAGTAGCTACGGCGAGGGACATCTGGGCTACTTTGCTTAGCCTGCTACCTCTGATTTCTGATAAGCAGTGGCAAATGGATGGAGGGATGGCCGGCAGCTTTTTTAATAGAAACAGGGTTGTTCAGAACAACTAAGACTTAACAATACTGCAAACGTGAAACCAAAAGAAGAGACAAAAAGCTCAGCAGAGTTGCAGAATTTTTTATTTTCTGTGGTTTGGTCACTATGTGCAACCCTTTCACATTACTCATAGTACTGGGGTAGCTACTTTGAAACAGTAGCTTTTGAAGTTATGAGCTACTCATGATTTTAAGTAGTTAAACTGTAGCCATGCTACTCTCTCTATAAAGTAGAGAAAAAGTAGCCAACTTCATTGAAGCTACATGAAGGGGCAATATTAAATATTTGTGCTATTTTACTCTCCATGTAAATAAGTAGAAAAATGTGTAAAACACTGAAGTAAGATGAAAATCTGTATGTCTTTCTGCAGTGTATTCCATAACAATTACAGCACTCCTTTGTGCAATGTCGATGTCAAGGGAAAAACAATGTGGCATTGTGATGAACGTGTTTGTATAGACTACATTTGCCATGAGGCTAAGCTAGGTGAGCGAGAAGCCTGTTGGTAACAGTAGCATAACAGTGCTCATCATTGGCTCCTCCTTGCATGTTTTGTAGTGTACACCACTAGTTGTGAAAAAAAAAAAAAAATCACTGGAATTACTTAGCTGCATTGTTTTGAAAATAGCTGTGCTTCCGTCAAGCTACTGAAAAAAGTAATTGAGCTACCTGTAGCTAGCTAATACCTAACACTACACTTATTTGATTCAAAAACTCTATCACAAATGTTGATTCATGCAGGTTTCAGGCATAAGAAATTGTTAAAAAGTCACCCTTCCGAGTTACTTTACTTTAATATGTTCATAAACACACTGTACTAATATGGCTTAAGATGTCAAGTATGTTATTGATATTTTTTCAGATTGTAGCAGGAATAAAACAAACAATACAAGTTGCTCAGTGTGAGAGAAAATTCAGTTTCAACTGTTTTTATCACTGACTGTGAGTATCATGAGTGACTGAGTCAGGGACGGTATTCATCTGAATATGCTGGTATCACACTGAAAGCAAAAATACTTTCCAAGCTCTAATCCTAGAGTTATTTCATGTTATTCCACAACAAAACATGTCTGGACAACATCCGTCATGTCTGGGCTGACTTTTACAGTAAATGTCACCATGAGCTGTGCTGTGTTAAAGCAGTAGATTATACATCTCTGCACTATATGATGTCAGCAGGCGGCAAGCTGTTATCTCGCTGTGCTTAGATCGCTTTAATAGCTGCTTCATGCAGCTGTGATCTCCACAATCTGCCTTTAAATTCCTCTGCTTCAACAGTAGCTTACAGACAGATCATCGAGCTCCTCTTCAGCTTTGTGTGTGTGTTTGACAGTGAGCGTGGTGTGTTTGTTTTGAAAACTGGATAAGCTTATGCGAGTGGATTTTGCACTACACGCCTGGACAGTTCTGGTTAAAAGTTTTCATAAGCCACACAGTCTCACGTACACACACACACACACACACACACACACACACATGCTTGTTACACATTCCTCAAGCCTCTCTTGATGTCTCCTCTGATTGGTTGATAGCCAAGGTGACCGGGGCCTGTTTTTTCTGACAGAAGATCTAATTGGCTGTTGACAACTTTCATTCACTTTTTCCTCACCTGCCTCTGCTTCAGAGCTATGTTTATCTGAAGTGTTGTTTTACTTCAGTGTGTGTGTGTTGGCACAAGCACATACACTCTCGGTAACTGACTTCCCTGTAGCCCAGCGGGAAACTTTGACCTACATTTGCGTATGTATGTGTGTGTCAGCAGCGGAACACAGCGGAGGTAAGACACTGACTTTGTAACTTTTGGTCATTTTCTTAAACATTAGGAGAGAGTCATAACTTCAGTTTGAACTTAAGTAACATCAGTGCTGTTACTTTCACTTTCTTCATGTAGTTGTCGTGTGTTTATAGTTAACTTGAACATTGCACTAATTAATAGGTAGATCCATGTATTAAATTTTTAAACTTATAACCTTTATACTGTGTTTTAGGTGTGAAGCACCTCCAAGATCCAGAATGTAATTCATTCATACACATGCTCATTCATTCAGTCACTCATTCATATGTAACCTATGTACCCCTGCTGGTCATTAGGGAGCATGTCACTCACATCATACATTCTCCTTTTCTCTGTCGTGTCACTGCGTCCTTGTTTCTTTGTAATCTGGATTTGAGCTTTGGGCTTGGCACCGTTTAGTGTGTGTGCTGTTTGATAGAAGATGAGCGTGTTGTCAGGAGGATTATGGTGAATGTGCAACACATTCCTGAATGACAGACTGCTGAGTAAGTCTGTGTTGTTTAGCAGTCGAGGTATGCCAGGAAGAATGTGTGTCTCTGTGTGGAGGCAGAGAAGAGACTGACATTACCATGGCTATAATGTCTGTTACTAGAGTTTGTAATTGTTTGTACGGGAACGTGTGTTTGGTTGTATGCATATTTCTGTAATAATATTGATGTCCATATTTATATCGATCCACCTGCTTTGATGGATCTGTTTATGTTGCGAGTGTGTATCCTAAAAGCGTGTGTGTGTGTGTCACCCATTAGGTGAGTGTTCTGACGGACCAGGTGGAGGCTCAAGGAGAGAAAATTAGAGATCTAGAAAGTTCTCTGGAGGAACATCGACACAAACTGGCGTCCACTGAGGAGATGCTGCAGCAGGTAACACACAGGCAACAAGCACACAGGCATGAACACACACACACACACACAAACTATCACACTGTAAGAATTCAACTTGGGTAAAACATTGCATTACAGTATATGATATTAAAATTTGTGTACAATGATAATGTTTAGAAAGAATCCACAGTACCAAATTATTGTTTTTAGTGTGGCTGTCTGATTTAAAGTTCTTAAAGTGCTGGGCAGATGAAAAAGTAGAAAAATTAATTATTGATCTACACTATAGCTTTTTTTTTTTTTTTACAGTAATCAGCTGTACTACAATATTGGCTTGCTGTGCCATAACCTACTCTAAAGGAGTTGATGGGTTGGTATGTAACCATTAAGTCTTTGTGTATTCAGTTACTACGTGAATTAATATTTTGACCCTTATCATCCAATATAGCAGCTTAGAACTTAGGAGCTGTGATACCTGCATTCATGGCTATGATATCACTGAAAGGGGACATGTTGAAGTTTCTTAATTTTGCCAGTGAGTAAAACACTAGATTAAAAAAGCTTGCTTGGTTATGTATGTCAAATAAAATGATTTGACGGCAGTCATAGATTCCAAGTTAAGGCTACAGTGATTGGATGTTCATGAGTGTAACATGGCCAATCATGACGGGTGTCTAGTTTTGTTTTACAATTCTGTATTTGTAATTGAAATCAACTGTCATCATTTGAGTAAATGTTGAGCCAAATGACAAGCAATATTAGCACTATGCTAATCATTGACAACCTCTTCCTTAAAGGATAGACATAGAGGAGCTGAACAGGAGTGGCAAAGCATTACTATAAATGGGTAAACAAAGGAGTGGAATAGCAGTTCATTCATAGCATTCCAGCATGACTGTTCACACTGATCCCCTCTGACTCATCACCCATTCAGTTATGTAGCAGAAACAACAAGTTGACCTGACAGGTCAAAGCTCAATGCTTTGCCACAGTGTTTGTTACGATGTAAGTGTAGACGTTTGAAGACAATAGTGAATACTGTATTAGTCTGCAGCCTCTATTGTCCCGTAGTTTATGTAAGTTTTAAAGTACTAATATTTTTACTGAATCTTAAGATTCAGCCCGAGTGTATTCAGTAAATTTAGTAATTGTACAAAGGCTATTCTTGTAAGCTCTCCGTGCTATAAGTTAGGGATAACGTATTGTCAGCAGGCGATTATCATGGA